>JANAVB010005598.1:4231005-4396005 GCA_029216955.1 Iris pallida | reverse complement strand
AATGACGTTTGGACTTGGCCATGCAATGACCTGCTCGAAGTCCCTCTCGACCGAGACAACTCCTCATTCGGGTGGGTAGCTTCGGTGAACTCGCCTCAGCTTGGCCTTCATACTAATAAAAGAAGTTTTTATTACACTGAATATGCTTGATAATAAAAGAGATGAATCCACATAGCTAAGGGAATAATCCCATTGAGTCAAGTATGTGTGTAGAACATGGAAAAATTGTCCTAATGTTGCTTAGATGTTCTGCACGATAGTTTTTAAAGTTGGCACTCGGTCCTTCGACCGCATGACTGAGTTAGACAAAGTTATGCCACGGGCTATCGAAGTCATAGTAGGCACGTCCCTACGATCCCACTGTTTTGTATAGCAATTATGCCCCGCAGTCTCACCATGGGTATTATGAAAGATGCCACAGTTATGGCACTCAAAGAATACAATTGTTCAAGTTGAGCACGTGTGCGGTCCCACGGTTCTATGGCTTGGTATAGCCATATGTTCGCATGGTCTCAAGGCTCGTCATATAGAGTATGACTTGAGCGGTAGTGTCGCACAGAACACAATAGAATTAAGGCACAAATCACGGTTATTTAAATGAAAAGTATGCCATGGTCTATCGCACATATGGAATGCGTATTGTTTAAGTTAATTAGGAAGGATATACAGTACCCATTTTCTGGGTTTCAAAGAATAAAAAAGTATACGCGATCGTTTGTCGCCTAGGCGGTCCCTCATTTAGGAGCCTCCAATGAAGTATGGAAAGCATAGTTTATGAGTAAAAGAAGAACATAGTTTGAGTCATATGGTGAGTTAGGTAGGCACCATTGCATGATCATGGACAACTTGTGCACAAGGTGTAGTCTTTCTCGAATGAATCGTCGGGGCACCGGGATTATGTTGGCCTAGGAAAAAGTAAAATGGCAAAGCAGGATGCTGGATATATCACATAGGAGATTCGGGGCTTCCATGGGCTAATTACCCTGGATGATCGCCGTCTATCCTAGGCGTACCGCATAGGAGATTTGGTGCTTCCATGGGCTAGCTACCGCGTTGGATGATCGCCATCTATCCTGAGCCATATCCAAGATAGCTTGACATTGCTAGTGACCTTTCATATAGATGAGTCAGCATAATAGCGGCGATCTGCGTATATGCCTTAAAAAAGTGCATGCACGGTGTTTGTTAAGTCAAAAGAAGTGTAAGCACGACATGAATGAGTCAAAGAAATGTGTGTACGGTTTGCAACACAAATATGAAGCCTAAGAATTGGCTATAGCAGAGACACGTGCTTTGGCACGAGGTGTGACATCGTTTATTGAGTCAATGACACAAGTTTATTGTAGTGCCCTGTCCCTACATTATGTCCCGTTTCTGTCTATGGGGTACGCGAGAAAGGAACACTGTCGCTACCGATTCAGTCAGAACCGATAGATCGGGATCGATTGAAATGGTCGAACGGGGACGATTGAAGTAAGATCCTTTTCTCGTTATGGAAAGGCTTCTTAAGAATCTAGTCCCATATTTAGCGGGTTGTGCCTCGAGTATGGACTTTGCGGATAAGTCGGAATAGACCTCCCGTTGCTCTGCTTTTTATGCCGCACTTGCTTCTTTGGCTTTAGTTTTTTGAATGCGTTTTCGTGAATATTTTCGATAGTTTTCATGGCTTGCATTTTCGAACTCGCATTTACATATCGAACTCCTTGAATAATATAGTATTCTAATCAGTTGCTTATGAAATTTTAGGTAATCGCGTAGGCGACGACTAGCGCGACCAAAAAGTTTATTGTCTCGAACAAAAATCAAGGTGAGTGGCTGACCCTTCTCTTCTCGACCCCCTTTCTTAGTTCAATCGATAACATTATTGCGAATAAAATGATAGATGCAAGGGCACGGATACGTCTACTTATCTTATAAAACTGTGTTGAACAAAAGATTGACTCATAGAACAAATTGATGCCACGATAAGGCGGGACACGATGAAATAATTAAGTTCTCAAAAATGTAGACCATGTTTTAGTAACTAAATTGTTCTAACACGGTCATGGACAACTTGTCGACAAGGTAAAATTTTTCTCGAGTGGCATCTTGGGGCCACGAGATCGTTTCAGCCTAGGAGAAAACACGGTATAGCTGTGCTGGATAATAGCACGGGTTAGGCAAAAACTTTCGGCGGGGCTCGCTACTTGCGTTGAAAGGGCCCCAACTAACAAACACATAAATTGCACAAACTAAGTCATATAAACTCTTCAACCAAATGAGAGCATGGAACTTAATTTGCCACGCACCAGTACAAAGTGTAATGTACTGATCCTCGCTCTCTACAGGTACCTCGAACCAAGAGGGGCCTGCCATTTAAGCTCAAGGCGATACAAGTACATTTGAAGCATCGTTCGTGTGTTGAAGGCTTGTTTGATCCTTTTGAAGACTCCACATTCAGTCCAAAAGAAATGATGTCTCGACTCCCCACGATTCCAGGTCCTTGAAAATGTTTTGGTTGTAAATAGAGATGTAATGTATGGAACGACTATCTCATCAGCGTTTATTTTGTAATCAAGTCATATTGTAGCCCGCATAGTAATGATTGTAATAGAGTCATGTAAATGATATTTTATTATCAATGAAAACTTAAGTTTCTTCCATTTCAAAATGTGTTGTTCAATTTCTCTATGTACTCTATTTGATGTTGTGTTTTGGATAACCTTATGACTATGCCTTATGCGATCGCAACTTAGGTTCGCACGGCATCACGCCCGGGAGACGACTATCGATTCTTCAAAATCGAGGCATGACATAATGGTATCAGAGCACGACTTTACATCCTTTGGCCTTCCGTCTAGAGTCTCAAACCTTTGACCTTGCATCAATGAGATAAGTTATTCCATACAATGAGTCCGTAATATTTTGAGACTGATGTGTGTGTCTTCGTATTGTAGAAGTGATGGAGTCCGTGGCGGAAACTGCGGTCGAGCAAGAACAAAGTGATTCGAGCGGTTCGAGCAGCTCGTGGGCCGGACCTTCTAATAATGCCATCGAGAGGATGCTACGCATGATGGATACGCAGTAGAAACAGTTCGAGAACCGACATCAGCAGACGGAGGCGCGACAGGCCCAATTTGAAGCTCGCTTCGATGCCTAAACCAAGATGCAGCAAAAGTAGCTTAATACTCTGTAACAGATTGTCTAGACGATTGTGGCCAATGGAAACTCTACAACTGTGCCTACTGTCATCGAGTCGACGGGTCAACCCATCGAAGTCGATCGAGAGGAGCCCGAACGTAAACCTGCGGCACCAAAAAGTTACAACTTTGAAATGTCAGAATTCAAGAAAGCGTGCTACACCTCCTTTAACGGCACCGAAGGCCCTTCTGTGGCAATCGACTGGTTGGAAGAGCTGGAAGATCACTTCGAGCTCCTCGGCATTGAAGAATCCAAGCAAGTCGCCTGCTTACAACTTCAACTATGTTTAAACGCGCACTACTGGTGGGCCGGGCACGAACGAGCGATCCGATGCGACAATAACTCAACACCAATCTGTTGGGCCACATTCCACAAAGCCTTTGAAGTAGAGTACCTTCCTCCAGCCGTTCATCAAGAGAAGAAAAATGAATTCATGCAGTTGAAGCAAGGGAACCGGACAGTACAACAGTATGCTGCGGAGTTTAACAAATTGTCCAAATTTGCTAGTGCATTTTTTTATACAGAGAAGTGTTGTGGGCGACGGTTCGAAGTGTGTCTACGACCCTCTATTGCTGCTCATGTGACGGTTTTGGAGTACAAGACCACAAACGATGCTCTAAATCATGCTTTCCGCATTGAGAGCCAGTACCCTTCCGTTGCTGTCGACGTTGTATACCATTCCAACCACAAACGTCCTAGCTATATGGGAGGCAACAATTACATGAGACTATCAAGGATGGAACCCATTGCCTCGTTGTACCAGGTGCAACCACCTCGGACACGATGCTAATAACTGCTTTGTCCCCGAAGGGGATGCTTCTTTTACGGAAATATGGGCCACCAATCACGAGACTGCATGACCCGAAGACTGAATCGTAATACCCTGCCACATCAAAATCATCAAGAAAACCGAGGACAGGCGCCCCGCCCTCCTCAAGCCACGCAACCCAATGGCCAAGACCGCCGTCCTAATGCTCAAGGGCGAGTCTACGCTATGACTCGAGATGAGGCATTCGCCTCAGATACAGTCGTGATGGGTATACTGCTTTTCAATAATAAACCTGCTCATGTACTGTTTGATTCAGGTGCCACGCATAGTTTCATAGCGACGGACTTTACCGTCGAGCACAAAATTCTTGTGACACCGTTAGGCCTTGATCTTAGCGTTAACATACCGTTGGGCATATTACAACTCGTAAACTTAGCCTACAAAGACAGAATCATCTGTATAGGAAGGAAAAAGGTCTATCTCGATGCGATTGTAGCTCTCCTTCCCGAAAATACTGAAAATATTTTTATTTTATTATTTATTAGATTTAAATGGTGATTTTATGATTTATGAATAGTTAATTATATAATTAGATTAATGATTTTGGGAGAACCGGTTGTACTAAACTAGTCAGACATGACCCGAGCCAAACCCAAATTCATGTAGACAAGTAGTGCGACATGAGACGTTCTTGTAGGGGCATATTTATTTTATATATATATATTCGTATTTTATTTTAAGGTACTAACAAATATTTTCCCTAAATATTTGTTATATATAAGTGTTATTGATATTAAATATGAAGAGTATTTTCTTAAAATGCTATTTTAGATTTTAGCATTTTTAGGCTATATGTAAGCTTGTGTACATAGTAGTATATTCAAGTATGTGAATAATAGTCTTTATAAATAAATTATTTTTTCTAATTAATTGTTATATATAATATCAATTTACTGATATTGATTAAATATTAAATATAATATATATTATTTAATATTTAAATTATCTTGGATATATATATAAATAAATATATATATGAATATGTGCGTATATGTATGTATAAGTGTATATAAATAAATGTATGTAGGTGTATACATATAAATAAATATGTGTATACATATATTTGTATATATAAATAGATATACATATACATTAGTTATAGTAATAGTAATAAGTAAAGAAATAGAAAAAGAAAAAAGAAAACAAAAAGAAGAAAACAAACTACTGTGCTAAACCAGCCTCGGCCATTCCCCAGCCCAAGACCCAATAAACCCCACCAGCCCGATAGCCCACCCCAGCCAGAGCTGAACAGAGCAGCCCCCGACTCTGTTCGACTGCTGTGGCCTATTTATAATCGAGAGATCGAGAGAATTATATTAAACCCTAACCAAGCCCACGCGCGCCACCCTCCTCCTAACCTGGGCGGCCACCCCGTGATCGCAGCGCCGCCGGTCAGGTCAGTGCCCGCGTCGGAAATAGATAACCAACAGCAGCAGTGACGGGTTGGAAGGCCGACTTCGTGCGGAGAGTTCTCCCCGACCGCTCGACAGTTTATCGAGCCGATTGTTCAGGTATGCTACCAACCTAACCAACTCGACACTTGTCTAATAGTTCAGGCGGAACATAACGGGATTCGACAAAGAAATCGAACCAAAGTCGACGTAAAACCAGCCCAAAATAGAACACTAATTCAGTCCAACCATCCACGTTCGGAGATCGATTCTGATCGATCCCGTACCATATTAGAAAATCTATTTGAAGAGTCTTATTGACAACATATATGGCAGTAAAACCCTTTTTATGGAACCTGATTTCATTGAGTATATTAGAAGTTATTTGATTCTAAAGTTTATAAAAAAACCCGTTTTCAAATATTAAAAAATCACAAAAACCCTCGATACGACGTGCGTCCCGCCAATCTGGGCGACGTGGTCGCGAACCGAAAGCATCAAAAGCTGCGTAACGGCTTCGTGGTCGTGTGGGCTTTGACGGAATTCAAATTGGTTGCGTGTGCGCGACGAATTTGATGCGTATCCGTCAAAATTCACCGTATCGACCTCTGTGCAAGTTTCCCAATTACTTCGTGCACGCTCGTCAGATCGAGACAAAACTTGCTCCAACAGGACCGTATCATTTTTTTGGTCCTGTATGCCAAGTTTGGTCTGATTCTGAGACAGTTGAACCGGAACGCCGTTTTGCGGACCCCACGGTCCGATTCAACGGATGATTTTGTGCACGGCCCCTCGGAATCCAAAATTGGACATACCGTTGGGTTCGTATCATCAAACCGGATCCGTAGACATATAGTTTGACGACTTTAGAGACCATTGACTCTGGCACGCTTTTTGGTGCAAAGCGGGTCTAACGACGGACATCGTTTTTGTCCAAAATTACCGTTTTGCCCCTGTGTCCAGAATTGGACTTAAGGACAGGCAATCCTAGCTAATTTGACTATTCTGAGAATGTTGGTACTGTTTATTTCAGCATCTGGAGACTTCTGCATGTGTTGATTGATTGTGGCTCATTGAGTGGTATAGTATTATTGGTTTCTCCAGCTAAGGACCTCAGGCAAGTGCACTTTCTGATTGCTTTCGATTAATAGTAGTCTTTTCATTTCATGTCTATACATATATCTTGCTGCTTGTTGACACGCTCGTCACACGGAGTAGTCGGGAGAGGAAATATCTTAGTAGACATGTGGACTACCCAGAACTATCTCCCGTGTCTTTCGTGAATGATAGCAGCTGCACATGACACATGCAGTGTGCCATATTTACCCCCTAGCCGTTCACATGTTGAAATGATATTTCACACCACTTAGATAGATGTCTTTTATTAGTTTTTTCCTTGTCTTCTTCACTACCTGCCATGTCATCAGTTACTTTCTAGCTTTCATATTCCATATGTTATTTTTATGTCTTGTTAATTCTATTGTGTTTTGCATTGCCATCGGTTTGTGTACTTGTTCCATTTCTGACTGGAAACCAACATTTTTCAGGTTTAGCCGTGATCATTCTTAGCACTGGGAAGACATAGGTGTGCTGAGGTCGACCTAGATAGTGGAACTAGCTGTCTTTTCTATTTTATGAGACATTGTATTTTTTTCTTTAATTATAAACGTTGTAAATGTTGTAATAAACTTAGAAATGTGAATGAGCAGCAAATATTATATTTTGTGACCTTGAGCATTTATTTCTTGCGGGCTTGACAGCATTCTACCGCCGACTCTGCGGCGTAGGCTGGCTTGGACACGTCTCATATCCGAAAAGCGGGTGCGGGTCGTGACAAGTTTTTGTGGTGGCCCATGCAGGTCAGTCTTCGCAAAAGATTACGAACTCGTGATGGTACGTTAGTCATACTATTGCGAGCCTGCACCCAGGAAATGCTCATTCACAATTAGGATTAAAATAATTTAGGAGAATAAATAGGACTAGGAGTCCCTTGTTCAAATTGACCGATGGGTAGTTAAGGTTATTAGATAGGCCATACAATTTAGATAGCTTGCTAGATCTCTATAGGTACACTATTACTTTTGATATGACAATGTGATCCAATGTGGATATACTATTCGCTTGGTATGTTAGACTTGCCTAGAATTAAGGCGTTAATCTTGATGAACTGTTTAATTTTTTTTTGCTTTATTAGATGTAAATCTTATATCATAAGTTAGAAATGTCTATTTTAAATTCTCTTTTGCTGTAAGGAGTTAGTTTATAATTTTCGATTATGTTATTCCTGTATGAATCTCAGGGTAGATTGATTCAAAGTTTTTCCCTCAACCATTTGAAATATATATGAGATAAATGTTAGGATGTTCTTATTTTCCTTGTCGTCAGTTATTTTCCCCGATCACCCTTTTACTTTAAGGATTGAGACTTACAGGCAGGTGTTTACACTTTCTACCATATTCAACTTAGTTGAATCCCTAACAGCTCTTTGACGTTCTTAGGAATATAATTGGAGTAATTAAACGACTGCGATGACTAGACAGCAGCGCACTGTCGCCAATTACCTGAGAGCGGAGAGTGTGGGTTTACTGCAGCCAGCAGCGCACTGGTAAGGCACAACCCATAGAATTGAAATCATTTCGAATAATCATAGTCTATAGAACATTGCTAAAACTATGTTCTCGTCGACCTCTTTAGATCTTAGATACCCTTGTGTCAATATAAGGTGGAGCACCTGATAAATTATCACATCTGAATCATGGAACTAAGGGTTTGTCACAGCCAGAGTATACGGGCGAGGCATAATTCTCGATAAAATGACGTCAGGCATGATTATCAGTTTAGGATACAATAGAGGATAGGAAATGCCCAGTATGTCCCTTAAGACCCAATGTCAATACTAGTGGAAGCTTGGTAAGTGGTAGCATGCCTTTCAACTTAGCATTATGTGGTCCTTGTGATCTATTAATGAGGTAATTGACTGATACTAACAGGTTTACCTAGAATATAGAATTCGGAAGTCCATAACCCATTAGTCGACTAAAGCCTTATGGATAAGAAGATAATAGGTTGACTGTATAAGCAAGAACACCAGGTAAGGATTTGATTTTATCAAACCTCGAACTATTTGTTCCTCCTTTCCAAAAATCTCACCTACTTATATTTTGACTATCTTGACCAACGCTGCTATTACAGCCTAGTTTTGCAAGCTTACTCTTTTATCGAGCTTGATTCAAGACAAATGTTATTGGGGACGCCTGCTAACATATTGTCTAAATCAGAATCATTGTATTACGGTCTGATCAACCATGATGCATTTGGTTCGCTCTTCATCTAATTACCCTACGTGGATTGAGATATAGATGTCTCTAGGATCTCATCCGCGACTGCTTTGACAATTCCTCTTGAATTATACAATTCGCCTTTGAATTACGTAATTGTATTCAGTGACATCTCTCTTAAACTCTTCATTGTTTTTGTCTTCACTAATTGGAAAGATGAAAGCTCGTAATTGATTGATAGATACTGTGTATCCCCATGGCTACGATAGTTGTATATACCAGTGTAGCTACCATCGGCCAGCCATGTGACTAGAACCTTGCCTTGAGTTACTCGTCCTTCCTTCGACAACTCTTGTCTACTATGGACAAGTAGTTCATTCTGTTTTATCGACCATGTGTCATTGTACACCTCGTTTTCCATTTATTGAGGAACGATCCTAGACTTGACTTATATCTACAGTATCCCGTTACGCCGTGCCTTATTCTTTATTAACAAGAAGCGAGGTACAATATCCGAACTTTGGAATCCTTGTAACCTTATTATTTCTAAAACCGTATCCTAGCTTCTAAGGTGGGTAGACTGTATGCCTCCTAAAATTTTGGGATATACAAAGATTACCGATTGATTAGGATAATTTTCCATTAGAATGATAGTTAGTGCCCTAGGGACTCCCACTTTCTATTTAGATCATTTTGTGTCCCCAGCCGTGTCATTAACAATCGGAGCACGAGACTAGCTGTTACCTTCCAACAAACTTCATATGCAAGATCTAGACGAGTCTACCTTCATCTAGGTATATCATGTCCTACTCAAACCTGTCCTCTTGTGCTCTATTTTTGCGGTACGATTTTTAGGTCAAAAAGGATTAGTCATAACCCTTACCATAACACCGGTATACTTTCCGACTTCCATTAGAGCCTCAACCTTGACTCAATTCCTTCGACCCAATATATGGTGGTGATCTACTCGAAGACCACTACGCACACGCCACTAGTGTGCCACTCGATAGAGGCCTCTTGTGCTACTTAAACACAAAAGTCACCGAAGGAGCATTTTGGACTTTAGGAACTTAGCTAACCTACCTGACTGGCAACTAGCTCAACCACTTGAGTTAAAGCCTATTCTAGGTTACCCTAACTAGTAGAAACATTTTTATCATTAGGATATTATCCTGTCCATATAGATTGAAACCCAAGGTTCATCCAACCAACGGGTGATGTCCAGATAGGGAACCCATTAAAACCCATTAAAGTCCATCCATGTATACCACCATATTTGGACTATAGAACCGAACCAATTGAAATAGGTCTGTATACCAATTATGTAGTCTCCACCTCTTAGGATGTGATGTCATTCGTAGGCATTATTCCATCTACCTGGAAGTCGCGATACGATCTTGTATTGTATTCATACCCCTTGCTCGTGTGTTTAAATAAGCACGAAAAAGGTCACAATCTTGATTTCTTAAATTTCGTTCCATTATGAAATCTTGTTCAGATAAAATTTTGAGAACGGAATTTATGTATTGCATAGATTGTAAGCCCTCTAGGAAACGAAGAGTCATTCGATTTAGCAAGTGACTAGACTAGAGTAGCCCAATCTAGCAAATAAGTCAGTGGTTCATAGACTTCCTTTCTATCTGCATCATTGGATACTCTCAATCGCTCTTGAAACTTCATAATTGCCTTCGATTATTCATCCTTATCATCCTGTCCTTCATATTACAGAGCGACGAATGGTCATGCTTATTAGAATTTATCAATATTTCTTAGCTACTTGTGTAATTTACTGCTTGTAAATTTGGGTTGCTTGATGGATACGATAGGATTATAGATACCTTATGCCTAGATATTTGTTGATAGGTTGTTAGCAACCAGTTAGAAGATTTTAAGATTTTAGTTTGAGGAGTAGCGTGACCAAAGGTGGGTAGAAGTCCTGGAGGCTATATGGCTAGGAGAAGAATACAAACTATTTTTGGAGGAATTAAACTTTAAAGAGATTAAGGTTCAGGTAGACTTCTTATTGAATCTTAAGGAATAGTTATGGATTAAAATTTTGAGGACGAAATTATTTAAGGTGGGTAGATTTGTAGCTCCCCTTCCCGAAAATACTAAAAATATTTTTATTTTATTATTTATTGGATTTAAATGTGATTTTATGACTTATGAATAGTTAATTATATAATTAGATTAATGATTTTGGGAGAACCGGTTGTACTAAACTAGTCCGACATGACCCGAGCCAAACCCAAATCCATGTGGACAGGTAGTACGACAGGAGACGTTCTTGTAGGGGCATATTTATTATATATATATATATATATATATATATATATATATATATATATATATATATATATATATATATTCGTATTTTATTTTAAGGTACTAACAAATATTTTCCTAAAATATTTGTTATATATAAGTGTTATTGATATTAAAATATGAAGAGTATTTTCTTAAAATGCTATTTTAGATTTTAGCATTTTTAGGCTATATGTAAGCTTGTGTACATAGTAGTATATTCAAGTATGTGAATAATAGTCTTTATAAATAAATTATTTTTCTAATTAATTGTTATATATATAATATCAATTTACTGATATTGATTAAATATTAAATAAATATATATTATTTTACTATTTAAATTATCTTGGATATATATATATATATATATATATATATATATATATATATATATATATATATATATATATATATATATATATAAAATATATATATATATATATATATATATATATATATAAACAAAAAAAAAATATATATATATAAATAAATATATATATATGAATATGTGCGTATATGTATGTATAAATGTATATAAATAAATGTATGTAGGTTTATACATATAAATAAATATGTGTATACATATATTTGTATATATAAATAGATATACATATACATTAGTTATAGTAATAGTAATAAGTAAAGAAATAGAAAAAGAAAGAAGAAAACAAAAAGAAGAAAACAAACTACTGTGCTAAACCAGCCTCGGCCATTCCCCAGCCCAAGACCCAACAAACCCCACCAGCCCGATAGCCCACCCCAGCCAGAGCTGAACAGAGCAGCCCCCGACTCTGTTCGACTGTTGTGGCCTATTTATAATCGAGAGATCGAGAGGATTATATTAAACCCTAACCAAGCCCATGTGCGCCACCCTCCTCCTAACCTGGGCGGTCACCCCGCGCTTGCAGTGTCGCCACGCGCGGCCAGCGCCGCCGGTCAGGTTAGCGCGCGCGTCGAAAACAGACAACCAACAACAGCAGTGACGGGTTGGAAGGCCGACTTCGTGCGGAGAGTTCTTCTCGACCGCTCGACGGTTTGTCGAGCCGATTGTTCAGGTATGCTACCAACCTAACCAACTCGACACCTGTCTAATAGTTCAGGCGGAACATAACGGGATTCGATAAAGAAATCGAACCAAAGTCGACGTAAAACCAGCCCAAAACAGAATACTAATTCAGTCCAACCATCCACGTTCGGAGGTCGATTCTGATCGATCCCGTACCGTATTAGAAAATCTATTTAAAGTGTCTTATTGACAACATATATGGCAGTAAAACCCTTTTTATGGAACCTGATTTCGTTGAGTATATTAGAAGTTATTTGATTCTAAAGTTTAGAAAAAACCAGTTTTTAAATATTAGAAAATCATAAAAACCCTTGATACGACGTACGTTCCGCCAATTCGGGCAACGAGGTCGCGAACCGAAAGCATCGAAAGCTGCGTAACGGCTTCATGGTCGTGTGGGCTTTGACGGAATTTAAATTGGTTGCGTGTGCGCGATGAATTTAATACGTATCCGTCAAAATTTACCGTATCGGCCTCTGTGCAAGTTTCCCAATTACTTCGTACACGCTCGTCAGATCGAGATGAAACTTACGCCAACAGGACCGTATCATTTTTCTGGTCCTGTATGCTAAGTTTGGTCTAATTCTGAGATAGTTGAATCGGAACGCCGTTTTGCGGGCCCCACGGTCCGATTCAACGGGCGATTTTGTGCACGGCCCTTCGGAATCAAAATTGGACATACCGTTGGATTCGTATCATCAAACCGGATCCGTAGACATATAGTTTGACGACTTTAGAGACCATTGACTCTGGCACGCTTTTTGGTGCAAAACGGGTCCAACGGCGGATATCGTTTTTGCCCAAAATTACCGTTTTGCCCCTGTGTCCAGAATTGGACTTAAGGACAGGCAATCCTAGCTAATTTTACTATTCTGAGAATGTTGGTACTATTTATTTCAGCATCTGGAGACTTCTGCATGTGTTGGTTGATTGTGGCTCATTGAGTGGTATAGTATTATTGGTTTCTCCAGCTAAGGACCTCAGACAAGTGCACTTTCTGATTGCTTTTGATTCATAGTAGTCTTTTCATTTTATGTCTATACATATATCTTGCTGCTTCTTGACACGCTCGTCACACGGAGTAGTCGGGAGGGGAAATATCTTAGTAGACATGTGGACTACCCAGAACTATCTCCCGTGTCTTTCGTGAATGATAGCAGCTATACATGACACGTACAGTGTGCCGTATTTACCCCCTAGCCATTCACATGTTGAAAATGATATTTCACACCACTTAGATAAATGTCTTTTATTAGTTTTTTCCTGGTCTTCTTCACTACCTGCCATGTCATCAGTTACTTTCTAGCTTTCATATTCCATATGTTATTTTCATGTCTTGTTAATTCTATTGTGTTTTGTATTACCGTCGGTTTGTGTACTTGTTCCATTCCTGGCTGGAAACCAACATTTTTCAGGTTTAGCTGCGATCATTCTTAGCACTGGGAAGACATGGGTATGCTGAGGTCGACCTAGATAGTGGAACTACCTGTCTTTTCTATTTTGTGAGACATTGTATTTTATCTTTAATTATAAACGTTGTAAATGTTATAATAAACTTAGAAATGTGAATGAGCAGCAAATATTATATTTTGTGACCTTGAGCATTTATTTCTTGCGGGCTTGACAGCGTTCTACCGCCGACTCTGCGGCGTAGGCTGGCTTGGACACGTCTCGTATCCGAAAAGCGGGTGCGGGTCGTGACAGCGATAGTTCTAGACATTAAGGACTATAAAATCATTCTGGGAATAGATTGGCTCGGCCCTTGCAATGCCACCATTGGCTGCACAGAAAAGAAGGTCACCTTCCGTATACCTGGAGTACCCAAATTTTGCTATTCATGTGGTGAAGCATCGTCGACCTGTATGGTGATCTCGGTAATTTCTGCTCGGAGAATGCTGCATTCAGGATACGAAGGCTACTTGGCGTCCATTCGAGATACACGACAAGATGGTGCAAATATGGGTCAGACCGACGTTGTGGCAGAATTCCTCGACGTGTTCTCGGACGAGCTACCCGGAATGACATCCGACCGAGAAATCGAGTTCAGCATTGACACATTCCCTGATACCTGACCGATTTCTAAGGCCCCGTACAGAATGGCACCTGTAGAACTAAAAGAGCTCAAGGTCTAATTGTAAGAGTTGCTCGACAGGAGATTTAATCGTCCTAGCGTCTCGCCATGGGGAGCGCCCGTGTTGTTTGTGAAGAAAAAGGATGGGTTAATGTGTCTGTGCGTCGACTACCGTGAGCTGAATAATGCCACCATCTGGAACAAGTATCTATTGTCCCGTATAGACAATTTATTTGATCAATTATAAGGTGCCTCGATATTTTCGAAGATCGACCTCCGCTCAGGCTATCATTAACTCAAGATTAAGTTAGACGACGTGCCAAAGTCAGCCTTCCGCACTCGTTACGACCACTACGAGTTCTTGGTAATGCCATTCGGCCTAACAAATGCTCCTGTCCCTTCATGGATATAATAAATTGGGTGTTTCGTACGTTCCTTGACAAGTTCATGGTAGTCTTCATAGACGATATCCTCGTCTACTCGAAGGATCGAACGCAACACGCAGAACATCTGCGGACCGTACTCCAGACCCTCCGAGATAACCAGTTGTTTGCAAAAAGAAGCAAGTGCAAATTTTAGCTGAGCAGCGTATCCTTTCTTGGATGCATCATTTCATCCAAAGGTATTGCAGTCGACCCGAAGAAAGTTAAAGCTGTTGCTGATTGGAGGTGGCCTACGTCGGCTAGTGAGATTCGAAGTTTATTTGGTTTGGTGGGATACTACAGATGTTTTGTGAAAGATTTTGTGAAGATTGCATTGCCATCAACTCGCCTCACTCAAAAGGGAGTCGTGTATGAGTGGTCGGACGACTGTGAAGCTTCCTTTCAGGAGCTAAAGTAGCGGCTCATTTTGGCCCCTATACTTGTACTTCTGGATAGGGTAGAGAGTTTTCAAATATTTAGTGATGCTTCAGGCCAGGGTTTGGGATGTGTACTCATGTAGCGAGACAAGGTGATCTCTTTCGCCTCCAGACAGTTGAAGCCGTAAGAGAAGAACTATCCTATGCACGACTTAGAGTTAGCGTCGATTGTATTCGCGTTAAAATTATGGCATCACTATCTTTATGGAGTGGCGTGCATGATCTATACTGATCACAAGAGCCTCAAGTATCTCTTCACTCAGAAGGAGCTAAACTTACGACAACGGCGTTGGCTAGAACTGCTCAAAGATTATGACTTAACGACCGACTATATGCCGGACAAGGGATAAGTTATGGCAGACGCTCTGAGTCATAAATATCTTGCCTTATTGTGCATCAATAGCAGACTACTAGGGGACCTTGAAGAGATGGGTATCGACTTTCGAGTTTGATTCAGATATGTGAAGTTGCCGCAATTACAGTTAGAGCCGAGCTTGCAAAAAAGATCAAGACCGCTCAGAAGGATGATCTGTACCTAAAGAAGATGCGAGAACTGATTTCAACAGGGAAGACGACCGACTTTGCGGAAGATGACACTAGTGTGCTACGATTGAAAGGCCGACTATGCGTTCTGGAAGACATAAAACTTAGAAGAAGATATTGACGGAGGCACATTTTACGAAATATACCTTGCATCCTGGCAGCAGTAAGATGTACAAGGACCTCCGCCTGATCTTCTGGTGGCACGGAATAAAGAGAGATGTGGTGCTCTTCGTGTCGTAATGCATGGCCTGTCAATAGGTGAAAGCTGACCATCAGAGACCGAGCGAGAAGATGCACAACCTAGCCATTCCAGAATGGAAATGGGATCACATCACTATGGACTTTATTTGGCCTGCCGAAGATGCCATGGGGGAACGATGTCGTCTGGGTTATTGTCGACCGATTAACTAAGTCACCGTACTTCATTGCTATTAAAGTCACTTAGAGCGTCGATCGCCTTGCTCAGATCTATCTTGATGAAATAGTTCGGCTGAACGGGATATCGGTATCCATCGTCTCAGATCGGAATAGGCGATTCGTGTCACGCTTTTGGTGTAGTCTTCAGTCAGCAGTGGGGACCAAGTTGAAGTTTAGATCAGCTTACCATCCTCAGACCGATGGACAAACAAAACAGGTGAACCAGATTCTCGAAGACATGTTACGCCTCTGTGCAATAGACTTGAAGTCAAGCTAGGATGTTCATCTACCATTAGCCAAATTTGCATATAATAATAGCTATTAGTCCCGCATCCAAATGGCGTTGTATGAAGTCTTGTATGGCCAAAAGTATAGATCGCCCATTTGCTGGGATAAAGTTGGGGAACGACAGATACTCGGCCCAGAGCTGGTGGAACAGACCGCGGAGAAGGTTAAGCTCATTCGGGAAAGACTGAAGATTGCACAGAGTCGGCAGAAGAGCTACGCCGATACCCACCTGTTCGACGTAACAAAATGTTGAATAAACTTTTTGCTTTATTGAATGTATAAGGTATCTGTGTACAAAGAAGGAAGTTCTAAACAGGATATTCTAAGTACAAGGAGAAGAGATTTCTGGGAAAGTATGATAATGGAGATCGAGCACTGTAGCGGCTCCTTTACTCCATTGACGATCTGACGATGAATCAACCTTGCTATAGCTCTCTGACGCCTTTAATGGGACTCTGGGGCCACCAATCAAGAGGCTGTCTGGATGAGAAGATCCCTTGAAGATGGTTGGTTGGTTGGTTCTTTGGTTGATAGGTGGATGAGGGTGGTTGACTCTTCGTAGATAGAGATCGCTGCTCCTTTGAAGATTGTCGATTGTCAATGTTCCCTCTCACTTTTTTCTCTTTTTTTGGTGGAAGAAGAAATCCTTCTATTTATAGAGAACCGAGCACATATGCGATGTGCATTAGGGTTCTTGAGATATGAAAGAATCTGTCGTCATTGCACGGTACGGGCTTCTGCGGCGCTGACACGTGGCGGACATCGAGATTCCCCTCAAACGAGATCTCTGGTGGTTATAAACATAACCGAAGGAGGTGACACATGGCGCGTGTCGATTTGCTTGCTCAGATACAGCCGAGTAAATCTTAGAATTTTATCCTAGATTTGGAGTCTAATTGATCCTCATCTAAGATTTAAATCAATCTGATATGATATCAATCATGATTTAATCCCAATCTTCTCTGCAAGAGGCGGTTTAAACAAACCAATTGGGGTAGACCCATGCTTCATGCGCCTCTAGTGAGGACTAAGTACTGCTGTGCTTTTGGGGCGATGAGTAGACCGTGCTTCTGGAGACGACGAAACCTCTGTGCTTTCAGGCTACGAGTGGACTTGGCTTCAAATGACGATGAGACTTCTGTACGTATAGAGCAACTTATGAAGCTGTGTTTCGGGCTACCAGAGTCACTGTGCTGTAGGTGACAAGTAGGCTTGTGCTCCAGGTTGACGAAGTTACTGTGCTTTTGGAGCGACATGTTGACTTGCATTGGTTGCGATAGGAGTTCCCAAGTCTCTTGTAGAGAAGTGACTTAAGCTTCTGATCCGAAGTAGATGACTGTGCTGTAGAAATGGAGATGGTGTGAGCATATCACCATCCTACGCCTCATACGGATGCAGGTAAGTAGCTGCGCCTCTGAATAGTGAAGTCGTTGGCTGCGAAGGGAATGGCATGACACCCTTGTGTGTCTGAGATTGGCGCAGGTAGATAGCTGCACCTCTGGAGCGAAGACACTGGCTTCTGGAATAAAAGAAGGGGATGGGGGCCTACCACCATCTTGTTTCTGAGGTTGGCGCAGGGAGGTAGCTGCGTCTCTGGCTTGAAGGCTCTGGTTTCTTCAAAGTGTCGAGTTACTGATATGCTTCTGAGAGGCTGCGCCCACAAGAATATCAAAATATGCTTCAGTGGAGGTCAATCCTCTAGTGTGTGTATCGAAAAAAAGAAAGGTTGCGCTTCGATGAGGCTTGTATCCCTTGTAGATTCCTCTAGGCTTCTGTCGAATCTGTACAAGAACCTTTGTAGAAGAACAGAATTAGTCCCTTATGTATGGTCCTGATGTGTCTGTACTAGACTTTGGTAGACATGACAATGAAGGGACTTCTCTCCATATCTTCTGTTTTATCTTTTTGGTATTGAGTTTGAGTCTTTTGCATCTTCTGCGCTTTGGCGAAGGGATGTCTTCAGCTAGGATTTTTATGCTTCTACAAGATCCCCTTCAAAGTGTCCCAAACTTGAGTCAAGCTCGGGATACTTTGAACAGAAGCATGAATACGCGTCAGGACTGTACAAGCTGGGTGATGGCTGGTGTCATGCCTAGCTCTTAGCATTAATTATCCTGGGTCATCATTTCAGAGCATGGGCTCCTGATGGCTTCTTGATATTAGAGCCCCTTGCGTCTTTGTCGGGATCGCGAATCTCTTTAACAGAGGAGGTTCAGAGTCACGTTCCTTTGGTCATTCGCAGTACTGCCATCTGTCATGGAGTGGAGCTTTAGCTTAACTTGTAAGCTTCCTTCTGACCGATGTCTGGCTCATGCTTGGACCATGCGAACAACCTACATAAAGGACTGTCCTCCTTCAAGAGAAGACTCAGCTGCTTCAACAATGGCCTTGCTTGCCCGATGTTCAGCTCCTGACGACCCTGGAGTTTGCTTGAGGCGGTCGTCGGTGGAAAAACTTTTGGTCCAAAGAAGCTGCAGAAGAACTACCATTGGATCTCGAGATGTCCCGCGTCCTGGATGTCGTGGGCGTCAATGGCGTCTCGAACCCTTGCTTCCTGGGTTTGGATTGCTTGTCATTCTGACCGAAGAATAACAAGGCCTCCTGCTGTGGTTGCTCTCGCCGGTCAGCTGAGGAGATAGGAGAGTCCTGTGCTGGTCTTCATCCCCGGCTCGGGCCAGTAGCAGCTTCAGGCGGTGGCTTTTTCACGACCCGCACCCGCTTTTCGGATACGAGATGTGTCCAAGCTAGCCTACGCCGCAGAGTCGGTGGTAGAACGCTGTCACGGCCAAGATGCTCAAAATCACAAAATATAACATTTATTGCTCATTCACATTATTAAATCAAATCTATAAATTATTACAAGATTTACATTTAAAAAAAGTACAAAGTTCTTACAAGTAATGAAAATGATATCACATCTATCTACTTTCTAGGTTTTGGTCTGTAAGTACACCTGTATCTCCCATACTAAGTGAAGCCACAGCTAACCTAAAAAATATTGGTTTTCAGTCAGGAATGGAACAAGCACACAAACCGACGACAATGCAAAAACATAATAGAATTCACAAGACATGAAAATAACATGTATGAGATGAAGACTAGAAAGTAACTGATGTCATGGCAAGCGGTGAAGAAAACAAGGAAATAAATAAAAGACAACTATCAATGTGGTTTGAAATATCAGTTTTGACATATGAACGGCTAGGGGATAAATTCGGCACCCTGCACGTGTCGTGTGCAGTTGCTATTCTCCATGAAAGACATAGGGGATAGTTCTGGGTAGTGCATATGTCTACTAAGATATTTTTCCTTCCGACTAGTACTCATGGACTCGAACAAGTCACGAAACACGAAAACATGATAATCACGAAATATAGTAAGTAGAGATCCATGATATTAATTTCTGTGTGACGAGCGTGTCAACAAGAAGCAAGACATATGTATAAACATGAAATGTATAAACTACTATGAATCGAAAAGTAATCAGAAAGTGTACTTGTCTGAGGTCCTTAGCTGGTGAAACCGATAGTACAACCACTCAGATGATTCACTAAAGTCAATACATGCAAAAGTCTCCGGGTGATAAAATAAATATTATCAACATTTTTAGAATAGTCAAATTAGCTATAATTGCCTGTCCTTAAGTCCAATTTTGGACACAGGGGCAAAATGGTAATTTCGGGTCAAAACGGTGTCCGTCGTTGGACCCGCTTTGTACCGAAAAGCGTACCAAAGTCTATGGTCTCTATAGTCGTCAAACTATATGTCTACAGGTCTAATTTTCTGATACGAACCCAACCGTATATCCAAAGTTGGATTTCGGCGGACCGTGCACAAAATCGTCCGTTGAGTCGGATTGTGGGACCCGTAAAACGGCGATCCGGTCAACTGTCTTAGAATCGGACCAAACTTGACATACAGGACCAAAAAAATGATACGGTCCTGTTGGTGCAAATTTCGTCTCGATTTGATGAACGTGCACAAAGTAATTAGAAAATTTGCAAAGGGGCCGATACGGTGAATTTCGACGGATACGCATCAAATTCGTCACACACACGCAACCAATTTAAATTTCGTCAAAGCCCACATGTTCGCGAAGCCGATACGCACCTTTTGATGCTTTCGGTTTGTGACCACGTCATCCGGTTTGGCAGGACGCACGTCGTACCGAAGGATTTCTTATGTTTTCCAAAACAGATTGTCTAGGTTGTTTCCTAATTTCAAACAGATTTAACCATGTGAAATAGTCCATTACAATTAAAAGTAAAAAAAGGGTTTTGATCATAGTTATGTTATTTGTGAACTAGTTCAAATAGATTTTCTGAAACTGTCGAAGGTTCGGCCACAAATTGCCTTCCAATATGGTGGGTTGGACAGGTTTTGTTCCCTGTTTTAAACAGGTTTTTGGTCGAGTTTAGCGTCGTTTTGCCGACAACCTAGGGCATCTAGATACAAGGTAATTGAAGGAAATTTAAGAGGTATAGTTTAGCTACATACCGTATCAAGTGGATCGGGAAACGGTGAAGCGGGGTGGCGGGGAAACCGCCACGAAGTCGGACCCGTGGCTGTGCGGCTGCTGTTGTTGTTGGTGCGCCCGGTTTTCGCCGTGGTTTGGCTGTTGGTGCGGTGGCGCGCCCCGATGGCAAGGTCGCCAGGGTGTATGTGGGGGTCTGGTGAGGCGCCACTGGGCTGAGTCAGTCGTGGAGTTAGGGTTTCGATGAACACTCCCCTGCCTTTCGATCTCTCTATATATATATCTCTGTGTACTCGGCTTTTGGGGATCGGGTTAGAGTATAAGCCCATGCTTGGGCCGTTGTGTGGGCGTGGGTATGTGTGTTTTGTTGTGCTTTTGTTCATTTGATTTGATTTGATTTTCTATTATATATATATATATATATATATATATATATATATATATATATATATATATATATATATATATATATATATATATATATATATATATATATAACCATATGACAATATATAACTATATATATGAATAAATATTCCATAGCCAAAAATCTTAATGATAATTTCCTTGTGTATGGTTTATAAAAATATGCACATATATGCACATATATGCACACACACACACACACACACACACACACACACACACACATATATATATATATATATATATATATATATATATATAATATATATATATATATATATATATATATATATATATATATATATATATAATATATATATAAAATTCATTTGATAATGAATTATTAGAATAAACGAATACAAATGATATTATTTAATAATAATAATAATAATAATAATAATAATAATAATAATAATAATAATAATAATAATAATAATAATAATAATAATAATAATAATAATAATAATAATAATAATAACCAACTAAAATGACCAATAAGAGTTTTCGGTGAACATATCATGCTCCATCTTTATTTGGCCCTAAAAATTCGTATAAATATTCTAAAACACCATTTAAATATTAATAATAAACTATTAAATATTTAAAAAATATTTATTAAGTCCTAAAAATAAATAAGAAATATTTGTACACACATAAAATATCTATATAGCCGTCATTGGTCTCTCTATATGCCTACATAGGCTTGGATTTGGTTCGGGTCCAGTTCGGACTAAATTGGCACAACCGGGTCTCCTAAAATCATAATCTTAATTAATATATAATTAATTAATCTATAGGGGTTAAGTTGCAACTTAGCCTGGTTTTCCTAGTTGGGACATACATATGGCTCGGCCTTCCCTGTCATGGCTGAAACACTAGTCAAGGCACACCACTGCACTATCCGTGCCACGATTTCTAGTCGTCTGGTACTTCAAAACTCAACCGTGGCTAAAGTCATCTACCTTAATAATTATCCAATTAACTATTTATAAAATTCAAAAAGAATCGTAATTCAATAAAATAAAATGAAAATATATTAAAATTTTGGGAAGGGGGATTACAGGCTTCCATTTGACTAGAGAGTGATTGGCTCTGCCATCGCCTCGCCGCGCTATTGAGAGCTTGTACCGTAATTTTAGCTTTTTTGCTTCTGTGTATGTAACTATGAAGAGTCTGTAATAGATCTTTGTAGCCACATATTTTTATATGTAGAATCTTTCTTTTTCCCTTTGCTTTTCTCTCCAAAATAAAAAGGGAATCTTCATAATGGATTTGCCTGACCAGAGGTAATATGGATGTTGTAGGCTTGATCTTTGCCGGGGTATAAAACAACAATCCAGAGGTAATACGGACGTGAACTGTTTTCTAGACCGCCGGGATAATCATAGAACTGATGCGAGAAGAACGACTACTCAGAGGTAATATGGACATGGTAGTCCCATCTTCCAGGCGTAGAGGAGCAATCCAGAGGTAATGTGGATGTGAAGTGCTTCATCTACTTGAGAGAATATATCGGAGTGGGAGCGAGAGATCCCCTTACCGAAACTCATGGGCACCCTTTTTCGGGGATGTGGGTGCCTATGCTGGTTCTGTCTTCAGACGTAATACTTCTTTAAGAACTTGCCGTTGATGGACATTAATAGCAAGTCCCCATTAGGCTTAGCTAGCCGATATGCACCGTTGGAGTACACCGTTTCTATGACGAACGGTCCTTCCCACTTGGGCTCGAACTTCCCAGCCGTCTTATGGGTCATCACCATCGGCCTTCGTACTGCCAAGACGAGGTCGCCCACCTGGTAGGATCTTTTGTGGACCTTTTTGTTAAAGGTCCCAGAGATGCGCGCTTGGTAAAGCCCAATCCTTTGCTGCACGAGCAAGCGCTTTTCATCCAACGCTTCTAGCTCTTGTAACCGCCTGCGTTGATTGTGTCACGACCCGCACCCGCTTTTTGTGATGCAAGTGCGTGAGAAAGCCAGCTACGTATCGAGCAGACTCCAGCCCAACCCGAATACGTAATGCTGTCTGGACTATGTAATGGGTCTAATCATGGCAAGGCATCACTATATCTCAATCCACAATAAGAATATGAAACATGAATGAACAATTATAGGTCACGATCTGCAGCCCATTAGCATATTGTCCGATTAGACTCCAAGAATAATATGAGTCTATAAAATAAACTAACAAGCAGAATATATCAAGGTATGGAATATAAAGTACGAGAGGATAATAAAGAAATATCACAAGCAAATACCTGTATCCCAGCAGGTATAATCACTACCTTCATGATCCGCTAACTAACTCCATGCAATCAGCTACCTGAAGAGATCATCAGGTCCTCAAGGGACATAACAAGATACATAAAATATGCCTATCTAACAGTTTATCATACATAAAGAAATAACCAGGAATGAGACATAAACTGACAAGTACTATGAACACGAATACAAGAAACACTACGCATAAATGAACTGCTGGAAGGAAACATGAACTCATGACAAGAAACCAATCGGATACTCAAACCCTCGCCCCTAGTGTGGACTCGCAGATTTGAACAACTACTAACCCTCGCCCCTAGTGTGGACTCGCAGGTTAGCTTCAAGAAATCACCCTCGCCCCTAGTGTGGACTCGCAGGTGAGAATTCCAAAACAAGGTATAGCAGTTCAGTCATGACTTACACATCCTACGATACAATATGACTCAGTCAGATACATATGACGACATGAATCCGGTATAACTACAGTATCAAGTCATGAACGATGATGATATACGAACAAGACAAATAAACTAATATACATGGTATAAAGAAAAGCATATAAACCAAAATCAACCAGAGAAGCCCGATGATAACATATAAAGAAAAGGACTATAAGCATATAAATAAACTGTAGAGGGAGGCAAGGTATACTTGCCTGGTGGTAGCATGAAGAACCAACAATATACCGTCAACTGGTAAGCCATAAAGCCCAAATCTCACAACTGTCTCCGAAAGCTGAAATAGACATTGCCAACATTCTCAGAATAGTCAAATTAGCTAGAATTGCCTGTCCTTAGGTCCAATTCTGGATACATGGGCAAAACGGTCATTTCGGGCCAAAATGATGTCCGCCGTTGGACCCGTTTTGCATCGAAAAGCGTTGTAGAGTCAATGGTCTCTAAAGTCGTCAAACTATATGTCTACGAATTCATTTGGATGATACGAACCCAACGGTTTGTCCAATTTTGGATTCCGGTGGGCCGTGTACGAAATTGCCCGTTGAGTCGGATCGTGGGGCCCGCAAAACGGTGATCCGATCAATTGTCTCAGAATTGGACCAAACTTAGCATACAGGACCAGAAAAATGATACGGTCTTGTTGACGCAAGTTTCGTCTCGATTTGACGAACGTGCACAAAGTAATTAGAAAATTTGCAAAGAGGTCGATACGGTGAATTTTGATGGATACGCATCAAATTCGTCGCGTACACACAACCAATTTAAATTTTGTCAAAGTCCACATGTCCACGAAGTCGATACGCACCTTTTGATGCTTTCGGTTCACGACCATGTCGCCCGGTTTGGCGGGATGCACGTCGTACCAGAGGGTTTTTCTAAAAGTTTACTATTTTTGAAAATAGTTTTTCTTGATTTTTAAACTGATTTAATTTACTTTTTAATCAACTAGAATTAAATCTACCAGTAGGGTTCTAATCTTGTGTATGTAGTCTATAAAGCTATTTAAACAGATTTTGAAAACTCTCCTTGGTTTGGCATAAAATCGCCTTCCAAGTTGGGTTGTATGACTGATTGCTGTCATATTTTTGAACAGGTTTTCGATAAAGTTTTCATCAAATTTCTGGGCAGTATATTTGTTTATAACAAAATCTATTTACTGGGATATATACTTGGTTATATTGGCTTTCCATAGAAGTTTACGGGTCGTGAAATGATGTAGTATCGAGGGAGTAATCTTACCGCGAAGTGAGGGACATTGGGGCTCGGCTGCTGTCGTTCCTTTGTTGTACTGCTGCACGCGTGCAGCCTCTGGCGACTCTCCGGCGCTGTTGCGGCGGCGCGCGGTGGCTGGGGGTGCGCCCAGGGAAGGGGAAGAAGGTGGCGCGGCTTTAGGGTTAGGGTTTCGGCTAACTCGTCGATCTCTCTCTTGTTTCTATATATACATACTATGTATATATACTTGGGGTCGGGTTTGGGGAAACGGCTTGGGTTCTTGTAACTCCTCTTCCCAAAAATTTTTGAAATATTTTTTTATTTATTTGATTTAAATGAAAATTTTTAGAATTTATAAATAATTATTTAGTTAATTATTACGGTAGATAATTTTAGTCATGGTTAGGAATTGGAGTACAAGATGACTAGAGATCGTGGCACGGATAGTGCAGTGGCGTGCTTTGACTAGTGTATTAGTTCTGGTAGGAAAGGTCGAGCCATAGTGATGTCCTAACTAGGAAAACCTGACCAAGTTGCGACTTAGCCTCTAAAGACGTTTTAATTATTTATTAATGATATTATTGACTTGTAGGAGACCCGGTTGTACCAATTTAGTTCGGATTGGACCCAAACCAGCCCAAGCTCATGTAGACAGCTTCGACGTCCATGTACATGTATATTGTGTTGGTATCTTATGTAAAACTCCTAAATTTCTACTATTTTTTTTATTTTATTTATTTATTAAATTGGTACTGATTTAAAATTTTGTATTTATACGTCGCGTAGATGCATTGTACGTCACGTGCAAAATTTTATTTTCGTATATCTCGTCAAGTGCAAATATGTGAGAGATACATATTTTTGTAAAACATTTTTATTAAAGATTTTTTATTTATATAGAAGAATTATTTTAGTTTTCAAAACAATATGAGAAATATTTTTATAAAATAGTTATTTTGTTCTTTGTTTAAAAATAAATAGGGATTTGAAAATTTTGGGTTATAAATATTTTGCAAAATTTGGAAATTACTAATAACATATTTTTTTGTTGTTAATTTGAAAAGCTATTTCATGATTTAATATTTAAGGAATATTTTTGATTTTCGAAATTAATTAATGCTATATTTTAATATTTATGGAAAAGATATTTTAAATTTTGTTGTACTTAATATTTGAATTATTTTGATAATTTAAATTGGAAAAGAATGTATTTGCCTTAATTTAAATAGCTTTTAAAATTAAGGATAAGTTCTACTTATATTGAATTAGATTTAAATCAATTTATATTATTATGTAATCTATCTATTGGGGATTTAGACAAATCCCAATCCCTATCCAACTGGGAATTCTCACATCCTATAAATAGGCAGGTACTCCTCCATAATTCTCTCCACAACCAAAATTTTTCTACAAATTCGTGCATCGTGTCTGTGCCTCCCTACATCCACTATAATCCCCATTACACATACATAAATTTTTGTCACGTCTGACAGACCGGACGTCCAACCCAGCCGTGTCGGACCTATCCCGACACGACACCTAAACCTAAGCCATACCCATGTTCCAAGTCGCTACGTCGACAGCATCCACTCCCCCTCCCTGTCATCTCCGACACCGCCGCCATCACAGACCCTACCACAGCCATCATCGCCCCAGCACCGTCATCTCCGCCACGACGAATCCTCGATACCACCATAACCACCACAATCGCCAGACCCAAACTCATCACAGCCCCCGTCCTCCACCACTCCGCCATCACCACCAACCCGTGGCAGCCCCGCCTTCACCGTGACTATCCTCGAACTCCCGTCACCGACACCACCACCAGTTCAAACGCCCCACCACCATAACCCATAGACGAAGAAAGGAAGAAAGCCTCGTACATGATCTCCGCCGCCGCCGTCTACTGGCGAGCAGCACCGCGCCACCGTGGGCAGCCCCAGATCCGGCGCTCCCGACCGCATGGACGCCCTGATCGCCGCCGCGTCCGCACCGCTGGGCCAGCCGCCGGCCGAGCCCATGTGCCGTCCCGATCTCGACAGCGCCGGCGAGCCATGCCTCGTCGCGTGCGTCCGCCCCTTCGCCGTGGCCCACTTCCCCGCTTCCACTTCGCCGATCACTCCGTGCGCCACCCGCCGCCGTTGAGCCCGGCCGACCCGCCGCGGGAAAACCCTAAATCCCTAAACGATCACCGCCTCTCCGTGCCTTCGCACGCCGAGCTTGGCACCGACCGCCGCGCTGCTCCTCCAGACCGCCGCGCCGTACGCCGACTGCCGGCCGGAGCAACCCCTCTGTAAGCCCCTCCGAACTCTACTCTACTCTCTCTCTCCCTCTCTGTACGAAGTGGTGGAAAGAACTGGTAAGTTCTTTTAGGGAAATGTTTTTATTTTTACTATAATTGTTATTATCATTATTATTATTATTATATTTATTATTATTATAATTATTATTATTATTATAAAATTATTAAAAGGGAATGTGGCAGTATAGTTTTATTATTATTAATAATATCTTTAACTTGATTTTTGGTAATTGTATATTAGAATTTTATAATTATTAGTATTAATTTGAAATACAAGTATACATATATATATAAGTTTTTACTACCACTAGTATTGTATTTACCAAGTATTATTATTATTTTAAATTATTTTTACAAAACATTAAATTTAGTTTTATTTTTCTAATATGAAAATGTTGGACTAGTAAATCATAATTTTCAAATTACTATACAATAGAAATTTTCAAGTATTTCTCCAAAATTATTTTTACTAGCAAATATGGTTTTTCTAAAGTATTACAAATATCACTTTCTAAAAAATAGTGTAATTATTCGCTTACTCCCTTTCATTATAGCCATTGACCATGACTACTCACATCTTTTATTTTCTCGCGAATCTCGGAGTCTTACACATCGATCTTGGCTATTGGACAAAACGGAACATATCAAAATATTATACCACACCAGGCGTCATCCCAGGCAAGACACCTTGCCTTTACTGTTTAATTTCTTGCCCAATATCATGCATGCTTTTTCTTTATGTTGTTATTTCAAAATTATATATATGCAAAATTATTATATTTTACGCAATTGGCTTAGAGTTAAGGGACCACCGTAGGTTTAGTGCATCTCATAAACTGTCACGATGTGCCACGGATTGTGTGTGAGTTGTGAGTCGCATATAGATGCGGACTTGCGTGCTGACTGATCATTGGCGCGTACAGGCCGTGCGTTAGGATATAACTGCTAATAGATTTGTGTAGAAGACTTGGCAGTTATTAAGGATTAAACAGTGTCGTGGAGTCGACACATGTATAGTATCATTGGGGGGAGGGGACAGTTATTAGCGTAGGGGCTACATTTATTTTTACACACATTTTGGGCCGAGGGCGACTCTCATGAGCACTACCTTCTGTCCAGGTCGATAGCGTCTCGGATGAGCGCTACTTGCTGGCCACTCTTTATTACTTGCTTGCGTGAATCCGTTACAGCTCCTGCGTAGAACGTTGTCCTCAAAGTGCATATCACATAGAATGGTTAGAAAACTTTACTCATGCATACTTTTCTGTTGAGCTTTATTATTCAGTTTATTGGCATGATATTATGTGTCTTGTTACGTCCCTCTGAGGACCTGGTGATCTCTCCAGGTGTGTGTATTCGTGGTTTCTTGTAGGTGGTTTAGCTAAGGCCATTCCTTCCTCCGTGATGATTGCGCTTGGACTTGTCACTTGCTCTCGCTTGCTAAATTCTTTCCTTGTATATTTTTTCATATTTAATTTGGTTGGTAGTGGACTTTGTCTCCGCCCAACTATTGTGTACATGACAAACTCAAAGTTGCTTTTATATTATTATTTATCTTTGTGGATGAGATTTAGTGTCTTGGCTTTCTACATTTACAGCTTATGTATATATATGAGTCGTAAATTTACTCGTATGTATACAGCTGGCATGATACGTATCTAGTCTCAAGTATTTGGGACTGGAGCGTGACATGTTTTTGTGGTGGCCCATGCAGGTCGAGTTTGTCACTTCGGTTACGAAATTGTACCGATGTGAGCCTGCAATATAGGATTAGAATCTAGGAATCTCATCCACCTACTTGACATCCTTCCTTGACTTCAAATTTTGAACTCTCGTTCGACCTCCTTGAATTGCATCTTGCTTGACTCCTTCTACCGTAAATTTCTTAGTTTCGTGTTTAGTAAGATGACTACACTAGTATATGCCCATAGGTTAAACACATGGCTAGATAGATTGCATTAACAATTAATATCCATTGAGGTTATATTTGAGTATAAAGACATTTATTTTTCTTAGAGATACGATCATAGGGATTAGTTAATTCCAAGTTGGGTAGTAGCATATTACCGCCATCAAAGGATAGTTGAAATTCTACTTTAAATTTATAAGGTGGTATACACAAGAGGATAGCTAGATCGAGAAAGCAGATTTTTTTATGAATTTTGAAATTGTGAAATAGTTATATGTGACACTTGATTTACGATTAACTTAAGTTTGGATTGTAATATGATAGAGTTTATCTCGAGATTATTTAAAGAGTTTAAAATTATGATTTTCTAGACGACTAGAGAGATGAAAGTTTAGGAGGGAGAGAACTTGAGGTTTTAAATTGCGTGTACGATTTATAAAGTTTATTAAATTTTAAAGAGATGATGGAAAAATTTTGTTTAAATTTTTTGGAAGATATCGACTTTGAAGGAAAAATTCAAATTTCAAATTTTGTCCTATGATCTATGATTTATAGAGTTATTTAAATTTCGAGTTTAAAGACTTGATTATGGATATTTAAATTTTTAGTAAAAAAAAATGTATGTTCATTTTACGATATACAAGGACTATTTCGAGATTGATTAGAGATTTAAATTAAACTTGACAGTCTAAGTTAATTGGTTATTGTGGCGGAGTATCTTGAAAATTTTATTGAGAAACTTCGAGAAACTTGAAATTTAGATTAGGTCATATTGGTAGAGGACCAAGAAGCAAGGAAGGTCACCCTAGTGAGATAGAACTATTGTACATTAGATTGCCATGCTACCTATGATTATGATATTGCATATACACAAGTATAGTTAGTCATCGACCAAATCGATGAACATATCTTTTGATTTACTCGACCTTCCCTCAATTCTAGATCTTTTGTTATGACCATCTAATCATTTGAAACTTGAGAAATGATTAGATTGTTCCTTGATCATACACCATCAAAGTGGCTTTCATATCCCTAGAAACTGTACTCCTAATTTATTTTACCTTGATTTGTTAGAATCTAAGTTATCTTTATTTCATGCTTTAGCTCGGTCATTTATTTGGTTCGTTAATCATTATCTCATGAACTCCCACTTTCTATTTTAATTTCTTTTATGTCCTTTACCGTGACTTGGGTATTTGGAGCACAACACTAGACTTTTCCTTCCCACAAATTTCACAAACAAGACCTACACGAGTCCACCTTCATGTAGGTATATCACGTGCCACTAAAACACGTCTCCTTGTACTCTAATTTCATATTGCGACTTTCGGGTCAAAAAGACTGGACTCTAAATCCCTACCGTGAAACCAATATACTTTTTAACTATAGATGAGACTCGACCTCGACTCGATTCTTTCGACCCGATATATGATTTTGTTATACTTAATTCCTTACATGCTTAACCTTGCAGTTTATCTTGATTGCTTGACCTATCGTCCCATGACACCATTAGCTTAATTCTTGTAAGTTGGGTAAAATATCTCACTACCTAACAAACCATTTTTTTTTCTAGTGAACCATATTGATAAGATCTTTTGGACTATACCACTTAGAGGACCCTAACTTATCTAGTCAACCAAGCCGACTGCATAGGCCCAAATTTCGGGTGGAACTTAGATTTTGTAAGATCTTGGACTAATTGATTTCTTTCATCATTACCCTTTACTTATTATTTTATTTACCTATGATGCTAAAATAGCCTAGTTTTTGCAAGCTTATTCCTTAATCGAGCTTGTTCAAGACATATGTTATTTGGGTCGCTCCCACTAACATATTGTCTAATCAGAACCGGTGCATGATGGTCTGATCAACCGAGTGCAATTTGGTTCGCTTTTATCTACCGACATACGTGGATGGGGACATAGCTAAACTTGTCCTTTAGAGCCTCATCCGCGACTGCCTTGGCAACGCCTTTTTGAAATTTTTCGGTCGTCTTTGAATCACGTATTCGTACTCAATAATCTCATCTTTGAACCCCTTAATGCTTTCGCCTTCACCTATTTTAGAAGGACAAAGGCGTTGTACTAGAACCTTCTCTAGCCTTCATATCAATTATGATTATTATCACTCGATAATGCTATATCTTCATCCTAACTACTCGACCTTTCCCTCAACCCTAAATCTACAAACTTGACTTTCTAATCACTTGAATTTAAGAAGTGATTACAATCGTCTCTTAATCATATCCTCAACCTAGACTACGACCCTATAAACTTCGAACCCTTCTATCTACCGTAGCGTCTTCTTACCCCCCTATGAATTCTTAATTTCGAGGATGAAATTCTTTTAAGTTGGGTAGGATGTAAAATCCCTAAATTTCTACTATTTTTTTATTTTATTTGGTTGGTAGTGGACTTTGCCTCCACCCAACTATTGTGTACATGACAAACTCAAAGTTGCTTTTATATTATTATTTATCTTTGTGGATGAGATTTAGTGTCTTGGCTTTCTACATTTACAGCTTATGTATATATATGAGTCGTAAATTTACTCGTATGTATACAGCTGGCATGATACGTATCTAGTCTCAAGTATTTGGGACTGGGGCGTGACATCTTATTCTTGTGATTAGGAGACAATCTTAGAAATGATTGTTATATATGTATATTTTATATCATAAATATTCTTGCTATTACGTTACTATTCTGTAAATATGATAACTATTTTCCTTAGACATACTTGTGTATTTTAGGGAATCTAGACTATACAGATTTTGGATGTACAACTATTGTTCTTTTCCTTGTATGTTATCATCATTATGATTATTATTATTGTTATTATAAATATTAAATATCATTAAGTATTTAGTTTACTTATGAAATAATATTATTTATATATAGCTTGTGCTTATATATATATATATATATATATATATATATATATATATATATATATATATATATATATATATATATATATATATATGTCATTCTAGATTTATAATAAGTTTTAGGGTAGTTATGGAAATATGAGTAATATATGTATATACATCTATACATAGGTGTAGATATATATAGAAAGAGTTTTTGTACTTATTAATAAATGAAAAGAATAGAGATTAGAATAAATCAAAACAACCCACCAAACCGAGCTTAGCCCAGCCCATACAAACCCACAGCCCACCGTGGGGCAAACAATCCCAAACCGAGCGTAGCTCATGAACCGACCCCCACCCCCTGTTCGGCACAGCAACATATATACCTATATATATATAGAGAGATGAAACCTCTCAAACCCTAACACCCCGAGCCTTTGCGGCCACCTCGTGCCATCGTGGAACCTCGCCGGCCGCCTGAACGTGCGGCAGAAGCAGCAGTTGCAGCGGCAATAGTAGCAGCAGTTGCAGCGGCAACAGTAGCAGCAATATGCAGCAGCCGTGTTGTTGGAGTCCAAGTTTGTGACGAAAGTTCGGCCAACTCGCTCGACCATTCTTCGAACCAGTTTTGCAGGTATGCACCCAACCTATACAACTTCAAATGTCTTCAAATAGATTCAATTATAGTGCGCTAGATCACCCAGAAAATCGACGCCAACCTGGCAGAAAAACTGTTCCTAATCAAACAGAGTTTCGATTCCACGGAGCTATTTTGGAAGGCGAATATTTGTCAGTCCATCGATTGTTTTAGTGAAGTGTTTGAATACGTTTAACGACTACCTATACAGCTTCTAAACGCTTCTTTTAGATTCTGATTTCATCTATTTTATATCAAGTTAAATCGATTTAAAATTAAAGAAAAACCTATAAAATCTGTTTTGGAAATTCAGGAAAAACTCTCGATACCACGTGCGTCCCACCAAACCGGACAACGTGGTCGCGAACCAAAAGCATCGAAATGTGCGTATCAACTTTATAGACGTGTAGACTTTGACGGAATTCAAATTGGTTGCGTGTGCGCGACGAATTTGATGCGTATCCGTCGAAATTTACCGTATCGGCCTCTTTACAAATTTTTCAATTACTTTGTGCACGTTCGTCGAATCGAGACGAAACTTGCGCCAGCAGGATAGTATTATTTTTTGATCCTGTATGCCAAGTTTGGTCCGAATCTGAGACAGTTGACCGGATCGTCGTTTTGCGGGCCCCACGATCCAATTCAAAGGGCGATTTCCTGCACGGCCCACCAGAATCCAAAATTGGACATACCGTTGGGTTTGTATCATCAAAATAAATCTGTAGATATATAGTTTAACCACTTTAGAGACCGTTGACTCCGGCACACTTTTCGGTGCAAAGCGGGTCCAATGGCGGACACCGATTTGACCAAAAATTACTGTTTTGCCCCTGTGTCCAGAATTGGACTTAAGGACAGGCAATCCTAGCTAATTTGACTATTCTGAGAATATTGGCAATATCTGTTTCAGCTTTCGAAGACAGTTGTGAGATTTAGACTTTATGGCTTAGTAGTTGACTATATTTTGTTGGATCTGTGTGCAACCTCCAGGCAAGATACCTTGCCTCCCTCTACAGTTTATTTACATGCATATTCTTATTATTATTATCTAGTTTTACTAGTTAATTATTTACATTTGATTTGTACATCATACATGCTAGTATAGATATAGTCCTTGTTCATAGTTAGCTTGTAGTTCATATTAGATCTGTTCTCCCGTGTATCTTGACTGGGTCATATAGTGTCGTCACCTGTACTTCGACTGAGTCGTATCGTGTCATAGGATGAGTAAGTCATAGTTGAACTGCTGTACCTTGTATTCGTGAAGCTAACCTGCGAGTCCACACTAGGGGCGAGGGTTAGTAGTTATCTGTACCTTGATTCCTGAAGCTAACCTGCGAGTCCACACTAGGGGCAAAGGTTAGTAGTTATCTGTCTGCACCTGTGAGTCCACACTAGGGGCGAGGGTGATTTCTTGAAGCTAACCTGCGAGTCCACACTAGGGGCGAGGGTTAGTAGTTGTTCAAACTTGCGAGTCCACACTAGGGGCGAGGGTTTGAGTATTCGATTGGTTATTCGTTGACATCGTGACGTTGTATTCTCTTGTTTCTCCTCCAACAGTTTGTTTATGCATAGTGGTTCTCCCAGTCGTGTATGGTCATGGTTTCGTGTTGATTGGTCATGGTTTCGTGTTGTTGGGTCTTTGCCTGTTTATATCTGTATTTCATTATTGCATGATAAACTGCTAGATAGACATGTTTTTATGTATCTTGCTACGTCCCCTGAGGACCTGATGATCTCTTCAGGTTTAGCAATTGTATGGAGTTAGTTAGCAGAGCGGGATGGCAGATGATTGTGATGCATAATTCAGGTACTTGTCAGTGTTATTACATTTATTATCCAGCTCGTGCTTTCCTTTCATTATCATGCGATATCCTATTTATTGATTCAGTTTATAGACTCTTGTTATATTCCTTGGAGTCTTATCAGACATTTATGCTAGTGGGCTGCAGATCACGACCCATGGTGTTCATTCATGTTTCGTACATTTATTGTGGATTTGAGATATAGGTTTGTTTTGCCATGATTTGGCGTTTTACCATGCTCTTGACAGTGTTTACATATTCGAGTCGGGCGGGAGTCCGCTTGATGCGTAGCTGGCTTGCTCACGTACTTGCATCCGAAAAGCGGGTGCGGGTCGTGACAGTTCTGTTCTGGGGGGGGGGGGGGGGGTTAGTTTAGTTATTCTTTTCTTATTTCTTTTTTTTATTTCATATATATCTTTATCTATTTTATATCTATATATATAGGTATATGCACACATATGTCTACATAAATAACTCCAAAAATCTGAATAACATCCAAATATTACCATAATCTAGTGTAAAATATTTTATACACATGGACCTATACATATATAAAATCAATTGACAAGCATTAAAATGACCAATAATAATTAATGATTATCTTTAATAACCACAACCACAAAATTAGTAGTAATAATCGTAATAAAAATGAATCGAGAGTAGGTGTAGTATTGGGTGAACCAGTCATACCCCCACATAGATTTGGTCCACAAAAAAGTCTTATAATTATTCTAAGATGCCATATCAATAATATTGATATTATTTATTTATATACAATAAATTTAGGAACCATTAATTTATACCATTTAAAGTAAGGTACGAGGTATACTCTCGAAATATGTCAACATGGACGTTTTGCACACACTACATGCCTACATGGGCTGGAGCTTGGTTTAGGTCAAGTCCGGACTAGCTGGGTACAACCGGGTGTCCTAGAAGTCAAATAATATTAATAATAAATAATTAACATGTCTTTAGAGGCTAAGTCACAACTTGGCCTGGTTTTTCTAGTTAGAACACACTTATGGCTTGGCATTCTCCTACCATGGCTAAACACTAGTCAAAGCACGCGACTGGACTATCCGTGCCATGATTCTTGGTCATCTTGTACTCAAATTCCTAACCATGACTAAAGTCATCTACCGTAATAATTTACTAATTAATTATTTATAAAAATTCTAAAAATCACCATTTAATTCAAATAAATAAAAAAAATATTATCAAAATTCCGAGAAGAGGAGTTACAAATCTACCCACCTTAAAAATAATTTCGTCCTCGAAATTCTAATTCATAACTATTCCTAAAAGTTCAAAAAGAAAGTCTACCTTAACCTTAATCTCCCTAAATTTTAATCCCTCAAAAATAGTTTATATCCTTCTCCTAGCCATTTTGTAATTACGAAATCTCTAGGACTTCTACCCACCTTTGGTCACACTACTCCCTCAAAGGTATGTCACTAAAACTTTATAATCTTCCATCTAGTTGCTAGAATCATTACCCATAGTTATCTAAGACATATGGCATCTATAATCTCCCTATATCTATCAAACAACCAAAAATTAAATAATCAAGCAATATTATACTATAGTTTAAGAATTTCTGATAAATTCTAGACAGCACGATCATTCGTCACCCTGGAATAGGAAGGGACGAGAATCAATGGTACGGAAGGGCAAGGGAGAATAATCGAGAACGAATACGAAGTTTCAAAGACGATAGAAAAATTTCTAAGAGAATTTTCAAGACAGAGTGGATTAAGATTTTTAAGGGTTTAGTCATATTCGCAGGCTCATATCAGTACAGTTACGTAACCGATACGATATACTCTGACCTACATGGGCCACCAAAGATTGTCTTCGACGGTTAACTGATTAGTGATGGCTACTCGTAAGGACGAGATTTGAATCTCCAAGGGGAGGATAGCCTCGCTCCCATAGACCAAGGAGAATGGTGTACTGCCTGTAGGTGTACGAACAGTCGTATGGTAGGCCCATAGACATTCGTCTAACTTCTCATTCCAGTCGCGTTTGTTAGAAAAGACGACCTTTTTGAGGAGTTTGGCAATAGTTTTGTTGAATGCCTCATCCAATCCATTAGCTGCCGGGTTGTAAGCTGTTGACGCCATATTCTGAATTCGACTTTTGTCACAGAATCGGTAGAATGCATGGCTTACGAACTGAGGACCGTTATTGTGAATGATCCTTCTGGAAACTCTGAAGCGGTAAATGATGTGATGTTTGATGAAACTGATCACATTGGAAGTCTTCACCTCTACCAATGCTACTGCTTTCGCCCATTTGGAGAAATAATCCGTAATGATGAGGATGAACCGGTACCCTTTGCAGAATGGTGGACTGACTGGCCCTACGATATACATTCCCCAGGCTTCGAATGGCCACGAGGCCACCGTGGGGTGCAAATATTTCGAAGGTTAATAGATAAAATCTGTATGGAATTGGCATGCCTGACATTTCTTTGCATACTCAATAGCATCTGCCATCATAGTGGGCCAGTAATAGCCCATATGGCGTAGCCGTTCTTGTAGCTTGGGGACCGGCTGGTGGGCTTCGCAGGTTCCATCATGCGCTCCTCTGAGTGCTTCTTGTGCCTCTGTACGAGACAAACAGCGTAAGAGAAGTCCGTCGTATGAGCGACGATATAACATTTTGGTGGCCGAATCGTAGAAGAAACGGAGTGAGCGCCTCCTGATAGAAGCTGCTTCTCTTGGGTCTCCAGGCAGAATCCCATAGACTACATAGTTTATAAATAGGAATCGCCAATCCCTGGTGCCTTCATCCGTTCCTACTTCTAACGAGTAGTTCTGACATACGTGCAGGGCATTCCTTGGACAGACTAGCTCTCGGCCCGTTACTGAAATGATATGATAAGATCCAATGGAGCGGCCAAAGAGGCGGCGAGATCGGCTAGTGCGTCGGCCTCCAAGTTCTACAATCGTGGCATATGTTCTATAAAGAATTCTGTGAAGGTGGAGATAATGTCGATTGCCGCCTGGTGGTAAGGGATTAAGTCCTCATGTCGAACTTCGTACTGACCTCGAACTTGACTGATGATCAATTTTGAGTCTCCATAGGCCTCGATGTAGTCAACCCCCAGCTGTTTGGCGAGTTGGAGTCCGATGATGAGGGCGTTATACTCTGCAGCATTGTTGGTGCATGGCTCCGTGAGAGAATATACACAATTGATAACTAGGCTATTCGGAGTAACAAGGACGATCCCGACTCCTGCTATGATTTCATCCTTAGGCCCTGCTCTTGAGGCTCTGTCAAAGAACATGCGCCATACTGTGTTGTTCGAAACTACGTTGGACTCCAGTACTTCATCGAGAATTTTTTCGTAGAGTTTTGAATTTTCTGGCACCGGATGAGCCGCCAGAAAATCTGCTAACGCTTGGCCTTTGACTGCCTCTATGGGACGAACACCATGTCGTAAGGAGTCAAGAAGATTGTCCATGTGGCTAGTCGTAAATTCAGTACCCCTGGCTTGGTCATAAGGACTCTGAGAGGGTTGATCTTGGATACCACATGGATCGTCTGTCCAGTCACATACTGTCGTATCTTCTGGATGGCGAAAAGAAGGGCGAGACATTCCTTCTCAACAGGATTATACCGATGCTCGGCTCCAACCATGGTTCTGTTGAGATAATATCTTGTTCGTGGCTTTCTTTATTCTTTTGGGCTAATAAGGCACCAAAAGAATGATCCTGGCTCGGACGTACAGTAGAAAAGGCTTCCCCACGACCGGGGCTACCAGTATAGGAGGGCTGGTAAGGTACTTCTTGATGTCGTCGAACGCATGCTGACACTCTTCGGTCCATTCAAAAGTGACCCCTTTCTTCATTAGTCTGGTGAAGGGTTGGCATTTACTAGAGAGATTTGCTATGAACCTCCTTATATATGCCAGTCGCCTTTGCAAACCTTGAAGCTTTCGGAGGTTCTTGGGAGATGCCATGTCAAGAATTGCTTTGGTCTTCTCCGGGTCGATATGAATTCCTTTTGCTGTGATGATGAAGCCTAAAAACTTGTCGCTGGAAACGCCTAGGAAGGACTTGGTTGGATTCAATTTTAGCTGATGTATCCGTATTAGATCGAACACCGTTCGTAGATCATCCAAGTGGTTGGATTTGTACTTGCTTTTGACGACGATGTCATCAACATAACACTCTACCGTTTTCTAGAGATGCTTGTGGAATATGGTACTCATAGCCCTTTGATAGGTAGCTCCCACGTTCTTTAATCCGAAAGGCATTACTGTGTAGCAATACACCCCCTTCGGAGTTCGAAACGCCGTATGCTTTTCGTTTTCGGAAAGCATCTTGATCTGGTTGTAGCCAGAGAACCCATCCATAAAGGACATACGCTCAAAGCCACATGTGTTGTCAATCATCACGTCGATGATCGGAAGAGGGAACTTATCTTTAGGATAGGTCTAATTGAGATCTCTGAAGTCTATGCAAATTCGTATCTTCCCATTCTTCTTAGTGACATGAACGATATTTGTAACCCAATCTGGGTGCTGCTCTTCACGGATGAAGCCGCTCTCGATGAGTTTGTCGACCTCCTCCTCAATAGCATCCATAATATTGGGGCAGAACCGACGATGTTGCTGCTTCACCAGTTTAACATGGGGCAGGATATTGAGGCGATGTATGGCCACTTGCGGGTTTAGCCCTGGCATATCTTCGTAGCTCCAGACGAAGACATCGATATACTTGTGGATGAGCTATATCAGGGAATTTCTGTCATCTTCCGTTAGACTTTTGCTGATGAAGATGTGCTTAGGTGAGGCCTCATCTCCTAATTCGACCTGGACGACTTCATCTTCCGTAGGGGGTTTGTACTGCTTGAAACGTCACTCCCATTGGGATCGTAAGCGCTGTGCCCAAGGTTCGTCTTTGAAGTACTCGAACGCTTGGTCTTCGTCCTCGACTAGGGGGTTTAGAGAGACCATGTTGGTGGATAGCATTTCCCCGAAGCCCCGAACGGCTCTGTCATCAGAGTACAGGGTGTCCTCTCGCTCGTAACCCAACGCTGTTAGAAGATTAACCACTTCTACTGCCATGTCGGGGACGAGAATGACGTCATGCTACGCCTCTACGACTGGACTACTCTCAGACTGGAGACTAACCATGTTGGCCGTGACGGTCTTCTTCTCATAATCTAACGATATGATGTTGGCGTTAATGAGGCGCTGAATTTGCCCCTTTAATACATAGCAGTCATGTGTTGAGTGATAGACGTACTGGTAATAATGGCAGTACTTGGGATGGTCCACCTTTCCTATTTCATCAGGACGCCTAGGTGCCGTGATGGACAGTTTACCACTCTTCGTAAGCATCTTGAAGAGCTCCAGCGTATCCTCGTCATTGAATGAGTAAGTCTCCCTCGGCCTCTGTGCTTTCGCAGACTTGGGGCTCACAGCTTTTGAACCTTTGGAGATGTTGATGGTCATAGCTTGCTTACCTTTTCTGTCTTTAGGGTTATTGCTGTACGAGCGTCTCCTCTTATCTTCGGGCGCAGAAAAGTGTAGCCCCATGAGCTGTACGTCCTGGGCTTTCCTTTGTGTGACATCTGCCTCTGTAATGAAAGGTGTCCACTCCGTACAGGGAGTACTGTACCACAATTTTATAGCGGGCAGCATGTTCTTGCGACAAGAGTCCATAAGCATGGGCTCGGGCATGCCAGGTTGTAATCTGAGGGCTGCCTGGCGGAAGTGCTCGATGTATGCGTGGACAGGCTCTTTCTCCCTCTGAACAATTTCTATGAGGAACGACATGGTCATATCCGTGCCTCCTTCATAGAATCGGTCCACGAACCGAGTCTTCAGGTCTTCAAATAACGAGATGCAGTCGTCCGGAAGACTGCAGAACCACTCATACGCTACCCCCTGTAGGGCTCCTATGAAAATATTGGACATGAGGGTTTCTTCATTTGGCAGGTGCCCCGTTACTAAGGCAAAGTACCTCAAGTATTATCGGGGAGACCCCTTCCCTTCATAAGGTGTAAGCGTCTGTGGATTGTATTTGGGAAGATAGACGATGTTGTCCCACTCGGCAGTATATGGCTGCCGGATCCCCATCTTCTGGAGCGTTGCTTTCTTCCCTTTGGCATCATGACGAACATACAGCTCCTTGTTGGCCTGTTGTATCTTGGCCGACATTATGGAGCCTTTAGGCGATGGAGTATACGAGGATGGTCCTGCCCAATTGGCAGTAGGCAACCTGCTGTATTCGTCATTGGTTGGCAGATCGAGCAGGTGTAGAGGCAGCGGGGGCCATGCTACTCTTGAGGTCAATTATGACCGAGGACATGGTCTTCATGGTGTCCGTCAGCATATCTAACTTCGTCTCGAGGACTTCGATATGTCTGAGAGCTTCGTTGTTGTCTTCCTCATTGCCATCGGCCATGAATATAGACCGAATGTGAGGGTGACTCGAGGGAGCCGTGGATCCTTCTCTTTCTGGCTCAGATGCATGAGTCTCGCTGTCCTAAGGGTATACCGTAAGATTGTGATCTTCTTCGAACTCAGTATAGTTTCTACCCCCGGTCTGGTGACTGGATGTGCCAATGGAGACGTCCGTGTCGTATTGTGCCTCGTCAGATTTGAACACAGGGTTGTTGTGCATGGTAGGAGGCTGGCTACCCCCAATTTTTGATAAGGCACCCAATGCAGATTTGGAACGAGTGCCTTGGAACACACCTGCACCGGGTACCTTAGCTTTACTGTTCTCTGACCTCCTCTTCGGTTTAGCAATCGATATGGGAAGATTCTGGGAGGGATCCTTGAAAGCTCTGGAACCCTGTGCCACGTAGCATGTGGCAATATGGAGCTCGTATTCTCTATCCACCGACCCCCTGTTAGGCCTCTGGCGTGGAGTCGGCATGGAGTAGAGTCTCTGGAAGACGGAGCGCCTGCTCGACGATGGCGCAGCAATCTGCTGACAATGGCAGTTAATGGTAATCTGGGTACAAGAGTGCCTTGATTTAGGCACGTCTTGCACCATAAAATCTTTTTTTGCTTGGAGAGGGTTGGCTCTTCTGTTGTAGCACTCCCATTGTACATGCAGGGAACCTGCATGTAAGCACGATCAGAGCGGGTCTGGCGAGGAAGCCTCCTGTCGCTCCTGCGGAAACGCCACTCGCGTGGCTCCCTCTTCGTAGGACGTACCCCTGGCTTGGCTTACGCACAGGAGTACCCCAGTGGAAGAGAGATTCGACTGGTTGAGGCATCGGAGCATGAAAGCCAGTCTTGTTTAGCTTTTCGTCGGCTACATGTGTTACTGTCAACACGGGCCTTTGGTCTGCCGCAGGTGTCGCACGCTTGTTGTACGGAGTGCGAGCCATCTGGGATCTCTTCCTATTATCCGCAGCGGGTGAGTAGTATTCAGAGTCCGCCAAAGGTTTACTTATAGGGAAAGCAATTCTATCAAAGACAGATCTCCTTGCCGGCTATACTCCCGTCATGAAGGGTTAGACCGGTATGCACTTCCTTTGGCATCGTTCCTTCGTCAGATCAACTATGGAACCACTATCTTCTTTGTCATGCTTTCTCGGGACCGGAATCGGGCGAGGGGATAAGGCTGTAGCAGCCGGGATCTTCTCTGTGGCTTTGACATTGAGGGGGTCCTGAGACACAGTTCCTGCCATCGTGTTGCTGGATGCAGCCACCTTAGGCCTCCAAACACATCGAGTCTTCTTCAGTTTTACGAACCGCTTCGAAGTCTTCGACTTTTTATCAGAGAGAAGATCTTCAAAAGCCTGCTGGTCGAAGCATACGACCAGCATGTCTTGAGAAGCTCCCAACAAGTTGTCATCAGATTGTGTCACCGCCTTCTCGTTAGAGGAGAAGGTAGTCCCCAGCAGAGTTGCCATTTTGTTTGACGTAACAAAAGGTTGAACGAACTTTTTGCTTTATTGAACGTATAAGGTATCTGTATACAAAGAAGAAAGTCCTAAACAGGATATTCTAAGTACAGGGAGAAGAGGTTTCTGGGAAAGTATAATGATGGAGATCGAGCACTACAGCGGCTCCTTTACTCTGTTGACGATCTGATGATGAATCAACCTTGCTACGGCTCTCTGGCGCCTTTGATGGGACTCTGGGGTCACCGATCAAGAGGTTGTCTAGAAGAGAAGATCCCTTGAAGATGGTTGGTTGGTCCTTTGGTTGATAGGTAGATGAGGGTGGTCGAGTCTTCGTAGATAGAGATCGCTGCACCTTTGAAGATTGTCGATTGTTAATGTTCCCTCTCTCTTTTTTCTCTTTTTTTGGTAGAAGAAGAACTCCTTCTATTTATAGAGAACCGAGCACATATACGATGTGCTAGGGTTCCTGAGATATGAAAGAATCTGTCGTTATTGCATGGTGCGGGCTTCTGCGGCGCTAACACGTGGCGGACATTGAGATTTCCTTCAAACAAGATCTCTGGTGGTTATAAACATAATCGAAGGAGGTGATACGTGGCGCGTGCCGATTTGCTTGCTCGGATATAGCCAAGTAAATCTTGGGATTTTATCCTAGATTTGGAGTTTAATTGATCCTCATCTAAGATTTAAATCAATCTGATATGATATCAATCATGATTTAATCCTAATCTTCTCTACAAGAGGCGGTTTAAACAAACCAATTGGGGGTGGACCCATGCTTCCTGCGCCTCTGGTGAGGACTAAGTGCTGCTGTGCTTCTGGGGCGACGAGTAGACCGTGCTTCTGGAGATGACGGAACCTCTGTGCTTTTAGGCTACGAGTGGACTTGGCTTTAAATGACGACGAGACTTCTGTGCGTATAGAAAAACTTATGAAGCTGTGTTTCGGGCTACCAGAGTCACTGTGCTGTAGGCGACAAGTAGGCGTGTGCTTTAGGTTGACAAGGTTACTTTGCTTTTGGAGCGACAAGTTGACTTGCATTGGTTGCGATGAGAGTTCCCAAGTCTCTTGTAGATAAGTAACTTAAGCTTCTGATCCGGAGCAGATGACTGCGCCGTAGGAATGGAGATGGTGTGAGCATATCACCATTTTGCGTCTCATACGGACGCAGGTAAGTAGCTGCGCCTCTGAACATTGAAGGCGTTGGCTGCGAAGGGAAGGGTATGATACCCTTGCGCGTCTGAGATTGGCGCAGGCAGATAGCTGCACCTCTAGAGTGAAGATACTGGCTTCTGGAATAAAATAAGGGGATGGGGGCCTACCACCATCTTGTTTCTGAGGTTGGCACAGGGAGGTAGCTGCGCCTATGGCTTGAAGGCTTTGGCTTCTTCAAAGTGCCGAGTTACTGATATGCTTCTTAGAGGCTGCGCCCACAAGAATATCAGAACATGCTTCGGTGGAGGTCAATCCTCCAGCGTGTGTATCGAAAAGTAGGAAGGCTGCGCTTCGATGAGGATTGCATCCCTTGTAGATCCCACTAGGCTTCTGCCGAATCAGTACAAGATCCTTTGTAAAAGAACAAAATTAGTCCTTTATGTATGGTCCTAATGTGTTTGTACTAGACTTTGGTAGACATGACAATGAAGGAACTTCTCTCCATATCTTCTGTTTTGTCTTTTTAGTATTGAGTCTGAGTCTTTTGCATCTTTTGCGCTTTGGTGAAGAGATGTCTTCAGCAAATATTTTTTATGCTTCTACACTACCGACGACCCCTTGAATTCCTGGAGGGCAATCACATGTTTCTGAAAGTCACACCTATGCGGGGAGTCATGAGATTTGGAGCTAAAGAAAAGTTGAGTCAAAGATTTGTCGGTCCTTTCGAGATATTGAAGCGAGTCGCCCCAGTAGCTTACCAGATCGTATTGCTACCAGCACTGTCGAATGTGCACAATGTCTTCCACGTCTCTTAGTTGTGAAAGTACGTGGATAATTCGAGCCATGTGGAAGATTTTGGTCAGTTGGATCTGTAGGCAGACTTGTCATATGTAGAAGAGCCTATGCAAATCTTGGAGAACAATAATAAATTGCTTCGAAGTCGTGCTATCCCTCTCATTCGTGTTCTTTGGAGAAACCATTCGGTCGAGGAATCGACCTGGGAGCGTGAATCGAAGATGAAGGAGAAATTTTCTTCATTGTTCTCTTATAGGTAGGTTCTATTATTAAGTTTCGAGGACGAACCATTTTCTTAGTTGGTTATGGTGTAGTGTCCCGTCCCTACATCGTGTCCCGTTTCTGTCTACGGAGTACACGAGAAAGGAACACTATCGCTACCGATTCAGTTGGAACCGATAGATCGGGATCGATTGAAACGGTCGAATGGGAACGATTGAATTAAGATCCTTTTCTTGTTATGGAAAGGCTTTTTCGGAATCAAGTCCCATATTCAGCGGATTGCGCCTCGAGGATGGACTCTGTGGCAGAGTAGGGAGAGACCTCTCGTTGCTTTGATTTTTATGCCACACTTGCTTCTTTGGCTTTGGTTTTCTGAATGCGTTTCATGAATGTTTTTGATGGTTTGCATTTTCGAACTCGCATTTACATATCGAACTCCTTGAATAATACAGTGCTCTAATCAGTTGCTTGCGCGATTTCAGATAATCACTTAGGTGACGACTAGCACAACCAACAAGTCTCTCACTTCGAACAAAAATCAAGGTGAGTGGCTGACCCTTCTCTTCTCGACCCCCCTTCTTAGTTCAATCGATAACATTATTGCAAATGAAATAATAGATGCAAGGCACGGACACGTCTACTTATTTTGTAAAACTGTGTTGAACAAAAGATTGACTCATAGAATAAATTAATGCCACAACAAGGTAGGACACGATGAAATGATTAAGTTCTCAAAATGTAGACCATGCTTTAGTAACTAAATTGTTCTAACACGGTCATGGACAACTTGTCGACAAGGTAAAAGTTTTTTTGAGCGGCATTCCGGGGCCACGGGACCGTTTTGGCCTAGGAGGAAATACGGTATAGCTGTGCTGGATAATAGCACGGGTTAGACGGGGACTTTCTGTGGGGCTCCCTACTTGCGTTGAAAGGGCCCCGACTAACAAAGGTATAAGTCCAGGATGGCTTGTGGTGTCAGTGACCAATCACACATAAATTGCACACGCTATGCTAGCGATAACAATTGACAAGGAAGAACATGGTAAGTCTCACATTTTACAGCACGCTCTGTCGTAGGTAAGTTCTAGCAAAATTTACATTATGCCTGTCATATGCTTGTCTGAAATTCATTAGGATGGTTAGAAAGATTCAAAAACTAATTCATATAAACTCTTCAACCAAATGAGAGCATGAAACTTAATTTGCCACGCACCAGTACAAAGTGTAATGTACTAATCCTCGCTCTCCACAAGTACCCCGAACCAAGAGGGGCCTGCCACTTAAGCTCAAGGCGATACAAGTACATTTGAAGCCTCATCCGTGTGTTGAAGGCTTGTTTGATCCTTTTGAAGACTCTACATTCAGTCCAGAAGAAATGATGTCTCGACTCCCCACGATTCCAAGTCCTTGGAAATCTTTTGGTTGTAAATGGGGATGTAATGTATGGAACGACTATCTCATCAGCGTTCAGTTTGTAATCGAGTCATGTTGTAGCCCGCACGACAATGATAGTATGGAGTCATATAAATGATGTTTTATTATCAATAAAAACTTAAGTTTCTTCCATTTCAAAATGTGTTGTTCAATTTCTCTGCTTACTCGATTTGATGTTGTGTTTCGGATAACCTTATGACTATGCCTTGTACGATCGCAACTTAGGTTCGCACGGCATCACACCCGGGGAACGACTATCGATTCTTCGGAATCTGGACGTGACATTTATGAGTAGGGTTTGAGTCAGTTTCATGTTAAAATGGAAAAGACCAAAAGGCAAGTATGAATAGGTTGCACTGTGTTATGAGGCAAAGCCTCGATGTTTGTCACACAAATGGGTCTTATGGCACGACCATGTTATTGCTTCCGTAGGTATAAGCCAAAAAGAAAAGCACGAGTCGAGACGTTGATGTTGTTGGCACGATGATTATCTAGAGACACAAAAACAGGCCAGGAGTCTAAAACTGATCCTAAGGCAAGAATAGAAAGATAATCAAAAGGAATAGTTGCACACAATAAAAAAATGTATTGGTTTTATATGGATGGGTGAGGAGCTCACACCACCAGTACGGTGGTGCACTGACCACCCAACAATTTTTATATGCAGGTTACAGGTACTTGCTCATCGAGGCGGAGCTCGCTTGGACGCACTGAGGCATAAAATTCTTTGATATTTTGAGGCGTGCGACCACGTTGAATACTTCACCTATACGGGACATAATATATGGACATCGTCTTCAGAAGCATCCGCAAAATTATAAGCCTTCAGCCATGAGCAACTGTAATTGAGAGAAGAAGAGAGAGCTGAGTGTTGTATTCAGAGAGAAAGTAAGCTTGAGTGACTTGTAATCCTGGCTTCGCGCCCTTTTATTCTTGTTTCAATATCAATAAGTGTCTCATTTTGTCTTTTGCTGTTATTCAACTTCTCTGTTGTAGAAGCATGGATCATGCACTTCAGAAAGAAGAAGTGACCCTGTGCCTTATTTTGTCACCAACTAGGCATAGAGCTGCCCATGCCTCATCAGAGCAGCATGTTGGTCATGCCTCGCCTAGGGGTCACAAAACCTATGCCCTCGAGCCTTGGAAAGAATGCCTCGATCTCTGTGCCAAAAGACATCTAAGGCATAGAGCCCAAGATCATGATTACTTGGGCTACTCACGCCTCGCTAAAGGTGCGCCCCTCCTCCTACTCGAACCTCACTTACACAAGAGCGCCTAATCCATTGCGTCCCCACCTACGCCTCTCAATTGCTCTCCCCGAGGCTGTATTTAATGAGTTTAAACTCCTATCGAGACTTCTACTCGACGCTTTGATACTCGTGCAGGGAATTAACACAGAAGTCGAAGTTCATTCCCTTTGGAAACATCGTAGACAGGCGTGTATCGCCTGATTAAATTCAGGCACGTGCTGCCTGATCAAACTCACGTATATGCCATCCTGAGTCTCCCCAAGCGCGTGTGCTTCTACCCTCGCACCGATAGTTCTTTTTAAAAAATGAACGACACACCACCTAGGCAAGTGATTCCTAGGCATGGGCGTCTTGTTGGTTACAATAGAATTAGCTGCATGCCACGTGTCGAAGACCTAGTTATGCCAAGGAACGGGTTCTATGCAGTTCACAGATCCTCTCCAACAAAATCTCAACAAATATGACACATGACACTCAGCTACAACCCCACATCAGTGAAGTGTGCGTGCAGTTACAACTGAACCCTGTTCAGGGTGCCACATGGCAATCATAGATACATGTGCCTGCCACTGACAGGTGCGTGTATGGTTACTTCTCATCAGCTATAAATATGAGGTCTCTCTTCCATTTAAACCCACCGATTTTCCTCTATTTTCCTCAAGAGTTCCTGAGCATTCCAGAGAGTTCTTGCTGCTCCCCCTTAGCCAGTGATACTAGGTCCGACAGTTCTCCCTCATCGTCAGATCATCAACGGAGTAACGAATCAACCCTCTATCATCACAACCCAGATAAAAAATAAAGTATAATTGGGAGGTACCTGTTCAGGTGTTCCTTCTTATATTCTCGATTGTAACCTTCGAAGCTCTCCTCCAAAGTACCACGCAGTGAGGGCAAATAAGATGGCGACTCTGCTGGGGGCGTCAGGGACCAAGAGCATAGATATCTTACACCGCCAACAGCCAAGCATAGAAGTCAGGGACTAAGAGCGAGCAATTATCTCGTACCCGTGTCATGCCATCACACATGGCAAGTGATGCATAGAGATCCCAGGATAGCCGACGCTTCAAAATGCTCGAAGAAATGATGCATACTATGAACGCTAGCCTAGCACTCTTAACGAAGAGGGTTGCTGAGTTAAAAGCGGCCCAAGCTTTGTCACAGCCGTAGGTTAAAGCTCCGGATTCGAGGACTAACGAGGAATCCAATGCCCCCAATCACCCGACTACAAGTCATCATACGACATTACCGCCCACGGCCCGTAACCATACATTATCATAAGAATCTATGCCGGCAACGTCAGAAGAAGTTCTCGAAGCCATCCGAGATCTCCGAGCCCGAGCTGATGCGAAAGATAAACAAGAATCTCAATGAAAGTTGGGACTCAGTCAACCTTTTCTCGTTGAATGGAATAAGGTTATCTACCCTCCTAAATGCAAGCCTTTGTCCATTATTCCCTTCGACGGAAGAGGATCTATGACGGGGCATCTACCAAAAGACGATGCCCTTCTCGCGAATCTCTTTGTTGGTGCCATGAAGAGGGTAGCCTACGAGTGGTTCTGTAGTTTGCCAGACAATTGTGTGTTAACCTTCGACGATCTTCAGCACCTATTCTTGTCCCGATTTTACAAATAGGGAATGGATATGACAATGTCCACTCTGTTTGACACCACCTAGAAGGACAAAGAGTCTGTCCGAGATTACATTGAACGGTTCTGGCAAGCAACGCTGAGATTACCGCCAGGCGTTCCCGAATCTGTCTTGATGGACACCTACCGAAAAGGCCTGTTACACATAACTAAACTCTGGACTGGTTCCTCCAGTCACATAGACTGGGCTGCCTTCATCATTAATGCCGATGACATCGAAAGGAAAGCCAAGGAGGCTATTCGTTGGGAATGAGCTTCCCTAGTGAGAAAGGCAGGAGATCTGACGGGACTTCCAATAACAATGACCGAGAGTCCAAAGCAAAGTAGGTCATGATCGCAAGCCTCAGTCGGGTTGCAGCACCTGCTCAGAAGCCTGACATACCCCCGATTCAAAAGAGAAACTATTCCTTCAAAGACGAGGACGCGTTACAGTTACTCAATGTACTCATTGAGGGTGAAAAGCTTCAACTTCCCCCTCCCAGGTGTCCTGACGAGGTAGACAAGGTGGATGATCCCAAGTATTATCACTATCACCGATACGTCTACCACGCAACTTAGGATTGCTACATCCTAAAGAACCATGTACAGAGATTGGTTGATGCCAATGTACTTTCACTGGACTTTGAAGAAAAGGTGGTCTCTGCCAATATGGTGACCCTACAATTAGATAATTTTCTACCGACGGAGGCGCAAAATGGAGTCGTCCCGATCCCAAAAACAACAGTGGAGGCCATCAACCTCTCAGCTACTCAAACATTGGGGCTAGTACTCGTCAAAACATTTCGAGGAGAGGTCATGTGGGTATACCCTATCACTCTCGTTTTCCATAGTCACGCCCCAGTACCGAAATATGGAGACAGACTAGGCCAGCTATCCCGTATGAGGTACGAAGACGTCATACATCGATTGTGGCTGTCGAGAGACTAGGAGGTGCATGCTACAATTATGTCTCCTTTGGTCTTACAGAGCATCTATGTCTCAATCAATCAAAGCAAGAAGCAGTAAATAATGATCATATAAGACAAAGAAGTAAGACGTTCCCGACGCTTCATCTAAATGATTCATGAGACTAGCTACACAAAATGATAAGCTAGTGCCGAGAGTCAATAGTACATAACCATAGTCAGCTGCATTCTAATTTAATTACAATTATGTAAAAGGAAACTAATGTCCAGAACAGCCGACTAAACAGGTGCCTGTAACTCCTCTTCTCGGATTTTTTAAAATTTTATTTTATTTTGTTTAAAAGGTAGTTTTTTCATCGAGATTTTTGTGAAAGGTATTTTGTGATAATTATGTTATCAAAAACTAGTTTAAATTAAAGTACTAATTTCCCTTAATAAAAATATTTTACAATATTATTTGTTTTCTAAAATAGTTTAAAAGATCATAAACATTTTGGAATAATAAGAAGGGGTTCAATTCGTAAAATATGCGTTACACCATTTTGATGACAACAAATATTATCTTTAGTTTATAATAATGATCGATTTTGGATTTTGGATTTAAATTTGTATGCTATCAACGAATATTGTCTTTAATTTGTTATGATGATCACTTATTTACCTTGAATTCGAAATTCGTATGGTGCAAACTTCTAGATAATAGAAAGGATTTTGTCCATTTAAAATAAAGATTGGTTTATAAAAATATACTTTATATTATCTTGATAACGTAGAATATTATTTAAGTACACATATAAATATTTAGACTTATAAGTTTAATATTACTAATTGATTATGATTAGATTGATTTCTTAAGTTTTATCTAAATGTGATAAGTAGTTTTTGAAGAAGATTTAAATTTATATAAATTATATTACCTTGATAACATAAAGTATTATCTGATTAATTATGGAATATTTGAATTTGTATGTTGATAATTACTTGGTAAAATTGGTTGATTTAAATTTAATATCAATAGCAGATTAGATTAATTTTTAGTTTTAAAATATACTATTTGATTTATATTAAAGGATCCTCTTAATCCATTTTCCCTTCATACCCCTAATCCGAATTTATATTATAGATTAATGCTTTTGTCTAACTACTTCATTTTTGTAAAGTTATGCTGATTTAGATAAAACCAAATTTATACCCTTATCTAACTAAGCCTAGGACTTAGCTAACCCCTATATATGTATATATATATACATAATCATTCTCTAAAAACCTCTCCCCCTTGTACATGCTCCTTTCACCATGTAAACCTCATCGAAGCCATCGTCGTGTCCGACTCCTCCACTCTGCGACCACCTGGCCGTCAGCCTCTCCACCGCCTATCTCCTCGTCCACCACCACCACCACAGCTTCCTCCTAAATCCAAACCATCATCCCCCATCTCGCCACAGACCAATACAATACCACTACCACCAAATACACAGTCCCGAATCCAAGTGACCGTGTCCAATATCACCATCCTCGTGTCAGCCAAGTGTTGGCCTCCAGTCCGATCCCGGGTGTCAGTGTCTGTGTCCAAAAATATTCCATTATTTTTGTGTCCACATATATTACATTAGTATTTTGTCTCATCCGCCACGGCCTCACCGACAACAGCCTCCGGGGGGCACGAACACGCGCCGCTCGACCCATCACCCGCAGCCTCCGGCGAAGACCACCGTGCCTCCCTTTCAGCAGGACTGCTTCCATGCACTAGCCTCGATAGCGTTGCTACCCATCTCTACGGGACAGCTCAAACGCAAGCCGGGTCGTCGAGCAAGGCGCTCGATTCTCCAAGATGACCGAGTCCGGCGACTCCTCCCCCGGCACTCGCCGCCTTGGGCCGGAGACCACCGTGCGTTGTGGTTTACCGCTTCATCACCTCCCCGTGGCGATGTCGAACGCCGCCCGCGCTCCGATCGTCTCCAAGACAAGGTCGGCGGCTCCGCCAACGTCGTCCCCTGTCGCGAGCAATTCTCGACCACTTCGTCTCCTCCGCGGGTGCACGCCGTCGAGCTAGCGCCCCCACTGCGACATCAAGTCCGCCGACGCCAGCCATAGATCTGCCCTCCGCCGCTCTGGTCCGCGCCGCCGTCACGGGCTAGACGTCGGGCCCGTACCTCGCCGGGGGTTTCCTCCGTGCTCGACGCCTGGAAGGTCGAGCTTCGCCAACCGCCAGTCCACGGCCACGAGTCAGCGTCGTCCGGCGATCCCCACCGACTCGTGGACCGTCGAGCCGTCGCCATCACCAGGCGCCGGATCCTGCCCCACTGCTGCTTTCTCCCGCCGAGCGTCGCACGAAGCTGTCGCCGCCGTGCTGTGATTCCCGAGGTGCTCTCTCACTCGCTATTCCCCTCTTTGTCTCTCTCTCTCTCCATCTCACTCTCCCACTCTTTTCTTTCCTTCTCTGAACTGTCTCGCTCTTTCTCTGTTTTAATTTATTTGTTATTTATTTTGTTTTTATGAAGACAACAACACCCATGTTTGGTTGTTCATATTATTAGTGTTTAATAATTTTATTAAGGCTTGAAGAACTTAAACTAAATACTGGTAACTGGAATGAAGTGGTTTGGGTTATTGGGTTTTATGAATATAGGCCGGGCCTCCATTGAGAGGATTTGGATTTATTTTTACTCTCTTCTTTTCATCTCTATTTTCTTTGTTTTATTTTGGGCTAGGGTCTTGGGCTATTAATAAGGGGAGGTATGTATTATTGTATTAATATATGTATACGTATTTATGAATAATAGTTAGTATAATACTCTTTAGTATCATGGTTATTTTGGAATTATATAGAACTATATTTTAAATGTATTTGTGAAAATTGTATTATTATATATATATATTTCATTGTATTTTAAATTTAGATTTTGGACCTTAAGTATTAAAGTAGATTTATGTATATATTGGGCTTAGTATTGGCCTTATATCTTTCTTAATAATAAATAGTTTTTCATTATTAAATTTTATTAGTATTGTTGATATTATTATGGATCTTTTAGCATTACCCATTATTGTTTTCCTAAATAAATATATATTTACTTTTAACATATTTGTGACATAAGAGGTATTGGGCTCGCATGTAGCTTCATATTGGGCTAATACACATATTATTATTTTTGTACTTAAATATAGATTGACCTAGAAAGTGTATTTTGACAAATTAAGGATTTTAGCCATAAAATAACATTCTAGAATTTCAAGCATTAATCTAAAAGTATTTTGACTAATAAAATAAAATAGTCTTTAAATATATTTCTATAATAACTACAAATGTTTTCTAGTAAATTGATATACAATAATAAATACATATATGTTTTTAATAAAAAAATCACCTTTCCCAAAATCAAATCATCTTTAGGTTAGATTAATTCTTGATCGTAACTAATTATATTCCTATTTCTTTTGCCTTATTCACATCAACCCTAGTCAACTGGACTGTCCTTAACATAATGCTATTGTCGGTTTCACCAGCAAATGACCTCATGCAAGTGCACTTTCTGATTATTTTTCGATTCATAGTAGTCTTTCCATTTCATGTTTATACATATACTATCTTGCTTGTTAACACGCTCGTCACACAAAAATTAGTATCATGAAACTCTACTTACTATATTTCGTGATTATCATATTTTCGTGTTTTGTAATTTGTTCGAGTCCATGAGTACTAGTCGGGAGAGAAATTATCTTAGTAGACATGTGGACTACCCAGAACTATCTTCCGTATCTTTCATGGAGAATAGCAGCTGCACACGACACATATAGGGTGCCGGATTTACTCCATAGCCGTTCACATGTTGAAACTGATATTTCAAAACACATAGATAGTTGTCTCTACTTGTTTTTCTCGTTTTCTTCACCACTTGCCATGTCATCAGTTACTTTCTAGTTTTCATCTCACATATGTTATTTTTATGTCTTGTTAATTCTATTATGTTTTCGTATTGCGGTCGGTTTGTGTGCTTGTTCCATTCCTGAATGAAAACCAACATTTTTTAGGTTTAGCTGTGGCTTCTCTTAGCATGGGAGATACGGGTGTACTTGCAGGCCAAAACCTAGACTTTAGATAGATGTTGTAGCTATTTTAAGTATGTGTAAGAACATTATATTTTTCTTTCCAATATAAATCTTGTAACTGTTGTAATAAATTTTAGAAATGTGGAGCAATAAATGTTACATTTTTTGTGATTTTGAGCATCTTGGCCGTGACAACATTCTACCGCCGACTCTGCAGCGTAGGCTGGCTTGGACACGCACTCGTATCCCGAAAAGCGGGTACGGGTCGTGACAAGTTTTTGTAGTGGCCCATACAGGTCAGTTTTTACAAATTGTGCGAACTCACGGTCGTACCATATTAGTCGTACTACTGCGAGCCTGCGACTAGGAAATGCTCATTCACAACTAGGAGTAAATCAAATTTTAAGAGAATGGTTAGGATTAGGAGTCCCTAATTTAAATTGACATTTGGTAGTTAAGGTTGCTACATAGGTCTCACTAGATGACTTTCATAGAAGGATACACTATCGTATTTTGATTCGACGATATTTCTCAGGAGGGTAGATTCGTAACATCTTCCCGAAAGTTTGAAAAATATCATTTTATTTATTTGTTTGAATTAAAATGTAATTTTAGAATTTTATAAATATTTAGTATAGACCACCTTAGTCACGGTTAAGTTTCGGAGTGCAAGATAACCAAGAATTTTGGTACTGAGAGTGTGGTCGAGTGCTTTGAGTAGTGTTCTAGCCATGGTAGATGAGGCCGAGTCATAGGTGTGCACTAACTAAGAAAACCAGGCCAAATCGTGACATAACCCTAGGAATAATTTAATTACTTATTATTAAGATTATTGGCTTTTAGAAGACCTAGTTGCTCTAAAGTAGCCCGCACTCAACCCAAGTCCTGCTGGTCATGTAGTGCGACCAACGCCGTCCATGTAGCTATATAGATGTGTATATATATTGGTAGTCTATTTCTAGTATTGGGAATAATTTCTATAAATTATATATTGAATATAGTATATGTATTATTGCTATTTAAATTTGCATTTTCTTGGAAATAGGATAACCTCCTCTTAGAATGATATTTTGGGATTTTTAGGATATACTTAGGCTATACCTATATATTTGTGTATAGATATATTTATGATAGGTAGACATAGTGCTTTATACATATTTTTTCTCGATCTTGAATATTAGAGAAATATAAATTTATGTTTATATTTCTTTCGCCTTCGGTCATTTCCTCCCTAATCATGATCATTTGTACAACTTTATCTTATGTCTTTTCTCAACATCGCCATATCATAAGTTTGTATCACTTATATTCTTTTCCTTGGACCTAAGGAATTATTTTTAAAATAACTCCTCATTCAATTGTCTATTAGTCTCGAGTTAAGTTTTTGGATTCAAAAGTTTCCTCTCAATCGTTGAATATTGAATATCGGTAAAGTAAGGATTATAAGATTTTTACTTATTTTGACTTCGATCATTATCCTTCCTAATCAATTATTTTTTTTCTTTCAAGAAGTTGATCTTATACTTGAAGAACATATACTTACACTTTTTCTATCTTTATCAACTTGTATGATATTTTAAACTCCTTTGATATTCTTGGGGATATAGTTGGAATAATTTTGATGACTTGCGATGACAAGACAGCAACGCACTGTCGTCACTTATTTGAATTATCGAGATTGCGGGTTCACTGCAGCCAGTAGCGCACTGGCGTGTCATGACCCCTAAGTTGAAATAATTTCAAGTAAGCGTGGGTGATCGAAAATTATTAAAATTATGTCTTGGTCGTCTTATTTCATCCTTGAGTTGTTATGTCAAGATTAGATAGAGTTGATAGGGTATTCATTACCGCAACGTAGCTTGAGTTGTGGAACCAAGGGTTTAATGCAGCTAGCTGTACACTGGCGATGCATAAATTCTATGTAAAATGACTTCGATTATGTTTACGAGTTTCGAATACCATAGAGACTACGTCTTATTGGCATATAACTATTAAGTTTTCAAAATGATTTGTGCTTATTCACAATCTTCACAATAAATCGGTAATTCTCCCTTCATTTCTTATCCTTCTATTTTTCAGATTGTCATCTTTTAATGTAATTTTGACTGGATTCCTAAACTTATCTATATTTTGATTCTAAACTCATACCTAAATAATTGGGGATAAATATTTTAAGCATTTTTGTATTTGATCATCCTTGAACAATTTCGATCATGACTAGACTCCTTTTATTATATTTCGATCGAGTCAATTCGTATCCTTTCCTAGGTTTGATTCTATAATTGTGCCTAAACAACTTTGCTTAACTAATTGATCATTCCTAAACAAATTTGATCACGACTAAACTCTCTTGACTATAATCACAATCGTGCATATATTTCAAATCAATTATTGCTAATGTTATATTTTTATTTCATTTTGATCATGATTGTTTTGACCTTGTTCATGCTCGTGCCAACTTTCTAATTTTATCATGCATGGATGACTTGCATGATTAACCTTGATCGTGATTGTATCTTAACTTATATCTATGGGACTATAGCCTTGTTTAGATTGCATCTAGAACCTTGATCATTCTTTAGAAATTCGGTCGTAACTAGACAATGTTGACTGTAATCGGATCATGCCAAATCATTTCAATTTAACTCATTCTTAAACATTTGGTCGTCAACTAGACCAATTGACCGATATTAATCGTGCCAAATCACACTCTCCTTTTTGTCTATTATCTTTATCATTTTGATGATATCCATGATTACGCGTGACTAATTTGATCATGAATCATATCACTCCCTTGATTATACTATTCGTTGTTTTATTCATATCAATTAAAAATTTGGTTTCTTGATTATTCCTCATAGTCGTGCCTAATCGTGTCCTTTAAAAATTTCTAGGGTAAATCATTCTAAGGTGGGTAGGTCGTAAGCCACTCTCCGTTTTCTTACATTTTCCATTTAGTTTATTTTAGTTTAATTATTTTTTCCAAATCGAGAAATGATTTTTATTATATTTCTATTTTAGATATTTTCAAAAAAAAAAATATGTATAATATATTCTAATTCCATTATAGATATTTTTTTTTGAAATGAGTTTTGCCAATATTTTTTTTATAATATATTTAAAAAAATGACAGAGATCGACTTTTACAAATTATTATCGAATACTTTTATGATTTTAATTTATAAACATATTTTGGATGATATTAAATATTACGTTATATTTGTATCGTGACAGATTATTAGATGTAGTCTTACTAAATTTTGTTTAGAGCTATGCAAATAATTTTTTGAAGTTAATTGATAACTCTTAGTATCTAATTAAGGTTATTGATCAAATATCTTTTTTGATTAAAAGTATTTTTTAAACGTTATTAATAAGACCTACAATTATCTTTTATTATTATGAATTATTTTGATTTAGTGGGATTAATATTTATTTTAAATCTTTGAAAGATTTGAGCAACCAAGTCTATCTATCTTGGAAGTCCTTAAATTCGAGGACGAATTTATTTCTAAGGTGGGTAGATTTGTAACTCCTCTTCCCGGATTTTTCAAAATTTTATTTTATTGTGTTTAAAAGGTAGTTTTTTCATCGAGATTTTTGTGAAAGGTATTTTGTGATAATTATTTTATCAAAAACAAGTTTAAATTAAAGTACTAATTTCCCTTAATAAAAATATTTTACACTATTATTTGTTTTCTAAAATAGTTTAAAAGATCATAAACATTTTGGAATAATAAGAAGGGGTTCAATTCGTAAAATATGCGTTACACCATTTTGATGACAACAAATATTATCTTTTGTTTATAATGATGATCGATTTTGGAATTTGGATTTAAATTTGTATGCTATCAACGAATATTGTCTTTAATTTGTTATTATGATCACTTATTTATCTTGAATACGAAATTCGTATGGTGCAAACTTCTAGATAATAGAAAGGATTTTGTCCATTTAAAATAAAGATTGGTTTATAAAAATATACTTTATATTATCTTGATAACGTAGAATATTATTTAAGTACGCATATAAATATTTGGACTTATAAGTTTAATATTACTAATTGATTATGATTAGATTGATTTCTTAAGTTTTATCTAAATGTGATAAGTAGTTTTTGAAGAAGATTTAAATTTATATAAATTATATTACCTTGATAACATAAAGTATTATCCGATTAATTATGGAATATTTGAATTTGTATGTTGATAATTACTTGGTAAAATTGGTTGATTTAAATTTAATATCAATAGCAGATTAGATTAATTTTTAGTTTTAAAATATACTATTTGATTTATATTAAAGGATCCTCTTAATCCATTTTCCCTTTACACCCCCAATCCGAATTTATATTATAGATTAATGCTCTTGTCTAACTACTTCATTTTTGTAAAGTTATGCTGATTTAGATAAAACCAAATTTATATGCCCTTATCTAACTAATCCTAGGACTTAGCTAACCCCTATATATGTATATATATACATAATCATTCTCTAAAAACCTCTTCCCCTTGTACATGCTCCTTTCACCACGTAAACCTCATCGAATCCATCGTCGTGCCCGACTCCTCCACAGCCTCTGCGACCACCTGGCCGTCAGCCTCTCCACCGCCTAGCTCCTCGTCCACCACCACCACCACAGCTTCCTCCTAAAACCAGACCATCATCCCCCATCTCGCCACAGACCAATACACCACCATTACCACCAAATACACAGTCCCGAATCCAAGTGACCGTGTCCAATATCACCATCCTCGTGTCAGCCAAGTGTCGGCCTCGGATCCGACCCCGGGTGTCAGTATCCGTGTCCACAAATATTTCATTATTGTGTCCACATATATTACATTAGTAGTTTGGCTCACCCGCCACGGCCTCACCGACAACAGCCTCCGGAGGGTACGAACACGCACCTCCCGACCCATCACCCGCAGCCTCCGGGGGGCACGAACACGCGCCGCCCGACCCATCACCCGCAGCCTCCGGCGAAGACCACCGCGCCTCCCTTCCGGCGAGACTGTTTCCACGCTCTAGCCTTGACAGCGTTGCTGCCCGTCTCCACGGGACCGCTCAAACGCAAGCCGGGTCGTCGAGCCAGGCGCTGGATTCTCCAAGATGACCGAGTCCGGCGACTCCTGCCCTGGCACTCGCCACCTTGGACCGGAGACCACCGTGCGATGTGGTTCACCGCTTCATCACCTCCCCGTGGCGATGTTGAACGCCGTCCGCGCTCCGATCGTCCCCAAGACAAGGTCGGCGGCTCCGCCAACGTCGTCCTCCGCCGCGAGCAATTCTCGACCACTCTGTCTCCTTCGCGGGTGCACGCCGTCGAACAAGCGCCCCCACTGCGACATTAATTCCGCCGACGCCAGCCCTAGATCTGCCCTCCGCCGCTCTCGTCTGTGCCGCCGTCGCGGGCTAGCCGTCGAGCCCGTACCTCGCCGGGGGTTTCCTCTGTGCTCGACGCCTGGAAGGTCGAGCTTCGCCACTGCCAGTCCACGACCACGAGTTAGCATCGTCCGGCGATTCCCACCGACTCGTAGACCGCCGAGACGTCGCCATCACCCGGTGCTGGATCCCGCCCCACTGCTGCTTTCCCCCGTCGAGCGCCGCGCGAAGCCGTCGCCGCCATGCTGTGATTCCCGAGGTGCTCTCTCACTCGCTATTCCCCTCTTTGTCTCTCTCTCTCCATCTCACTCTCCCACTCTTTTCTTTCCTTCTCTGAACTCTCTCGCTCTTTCTCTGTTTTAATTTATTTGTTATTTATTTTGTTTTTATGAAGACAACAACACCCATGTTTGGCTTGAAGCACTTAAACTAAATACTGGTAACTGGAATGAAGTGGTTTGGGTTATTGGGTCTCCATTGGGAGGATTTGGATTTATTTTTACTCTCTTCTTTTCATCTCCATTTTCTTTGTTTTATTTTGGGCTAGGGTCTTGGGCTATTAATAAGGGGAGGTATGTATTATTGTATTAATATATGTATACATATTTACGAATAATAGTTAGTATAATACTATTTAGTATCATGGTTATTTTGGAATTATATAAAACTATATTTTAAATGTATTTGTGAAAATTGTATTATTATATACATATTTCATTATATTTTAAATTTAGATTTTGGACCTTAAGTATTCAACTAGATTTATGTATATATTGGGCTTAGTATTGGCCTTATATCTTTCTTAATAATAAATAGTTTTTCATTATAAATTTTTATTAGTATTGTTGATATTATTATGGATCTTTTAGCATTACCCATTATTGTTTTCCTAAATAAATATATATTTACTTTTAACATATTTGTGACATAAGAGGTATTGGGCTCGCATGTAGCTTCATATTGGGCTAATACACATATTATTATTTTTGTACTTAAATATAGATTGACCTAGAAAGTGTATTTTGACAAATTAAGGATTTTAGCCATAAAATAACATTCTAGAATTTCAAGCATTAATCTAAAAGTATTTTGACTAATAAAATAAAATAGTCTTTAAATATTATTTCTATAATAACTACAAATGTTTTCTAGTAAATTGATATACAATAATAAATACATATATGTTTTTAATAAAAAAATCACCTTTCCCAAAATTAAATTATCTTTAGGTTAGATTAATTCTTGATCGTAACTAATTATATTCCTATTTCTTTTGCCTCATTCACATCAACCCTAGTCAACTGGACTGTCCTGAACGCAATGCTATTGTCGGTTTCACCAGCAAAGGACCACAGGCAAGTGCACTTTCTGATTATTTTTCGATTCATAGTAGTCTTTCCATTTTATGTTTATACATATACTATATTGCTTGTTGACACACTCGTCATACGGAAATTAGTATCATGGAACTCTACTTACTATATTTCGTGATTATCATGTTTTCGTGTTTTGTGATTTGTTCGAGTCCATGAGTACTAGTCGGGAGGGAAAATATCTTAGTAGATATGTGGACTACCCAGAACTATCCTTCGTGTCTTTCATGGAGAATAGCAGCTGCACACGACACGTGCAGGGTGCCGGATTTACCCCATAGTCGTTCACATGTCGAAACTGATATTTCAAAACACAGATAGTTGTCTCTACTTATTTTTCTCGTTTTCTTTACCACTTGCCATGTCATCAGTTACTTTCTAGTTTTCATCTCACATATGTTATTTTCATGTCTTGTTAATTTTATTGTATTTTCGCATTGCGGTCGGTTTGTGTGTTGTTCCATTCCTGACTGGAAATCAACATTTTTTAGGTTTAGCTGTGGCTTCTCTTAGTATGGGAGATACGGGTGTACTTGCAGGCTAAAACCTAGACTTTAGATAGATGTTGTAGCTATTTCAAGTATGTGTAAGAACATTGTATTTTTCTTTCCAATATAAATCTTGTAACTGTTGTAATAAATTTTAGAAATGTGAATGAACAATAAATGTTATATTTTCTGTGATTTTGAGCATCTTGGCCGTGACAGCATTCTACCACCGACTCTGCGGCGTAGGCTGGCTTGGACACGCACTCGTATCCTAAAAAGCGGTTGCGGGTCATGACAGTACCGGTGGCTAAATGCTAAGTACAAAATGAAAGTTATCAGAGCGGTAAAGAAGAAACACACTCATGGCCCCTGGCAACCAAGCTCCTTGTGTGCGCCATTGTTCGGGTAGAAGGCTGGATCCTCAGGCTCTGAAATCTGGCCAAACAAAACTAGCAGGATCAGTCCCCAAATAGCAAGTACCACAAGAGAGCACATAATGAATAAGACAAAACCCAAGGAGTAAATTAAGACGTGGTTCATGAGTTATAGGCTTATACCATATCATCGAGACAATACGACATCCTTACAACCAAATAAGGACAAACTGTGCCAATATCGTGCCGAGATAAGATACATATTATAACCATGGTCAGGATAAGGGCTGCTGGTCGCAACTTCGGTCCATAGCCTATCGCAGCACAATAGTCCATTCCAACAACCAAACAAGGACATGGGTTGGAACCCACGCCACGATAGTCCATGTTCTTCAGTTACTAACAAAAGAAACATATCACAAGCAAGTCAGTTTACAAGCGACCAATCAATCCTACGACTTTCTATAATTTTCCGGGGTTATCCCGGTAATACAAATATATAGGAATCCTCATATCGTATCGTATCCAAGCAGGGCTAGCCAATCCATTATTAACGCATAGCACATTGATTATGCACCGATCCCTCGAAAGGCTACCGTGTGGAATATATAACACATAGGAGATGGATATTGTCATCCACTATAGGCAGAATAAACAATATCCATGGCGGCCAATCCCACACGTCAGGACAGGGCCTAGGGTGGCTGGTGTAGTGCCCCGTCCCACTCAGTCAATCGGAGGAATCGAAACGCCAACGACGTTCAGACTTAGCCTTGCAAAGGCTACTCAGAGACATCGTTCGGTCGAGGCGACCGCTCGCTCAGGTGGGGTAGTTTCGGTGAACTTGCCTCATCTTTGCCTTCATATAATAATACGTATGTTTTTAACTTGCACAAGTAGGCTTAATAATAAAAGAGATGAATCCACATAGCTAAAGGGAATAATCCCGACGGGTCGAAATGAGTTAGATCATGGAAAAAGGTCCAACGGTCGGCTTAGAGTTGGTGCACGGCGTGCTTTAAAAATGACACTCGGTCCTTCGTCCCGTGGCTTGGGAGAAGGAATATTGGTCTTCGGTGCAAAAGCTAAGAGTTAGCCTAAGTCATAGGCGTTGCCCATATAAACGCTTGATAAAGCGTGCACGGTTCCATTGCGCAAGGCCCTGCATAGCCTTTGCTCGTCCCTTGGGTTAAGTTGTAGGCTTGAGTGAGTCAGGCAAAGTTATGCCGGTCGACCTAAGTCATTCCAAGTGCTGTCCCGCTCATTCTGCGGTTGTCAAGTTAAATAGTCCCACGATCCCAAGGCCCGTCATAGGAGGTAGGGCTTGGGCGACAGCGTCGCATAGAGTTCAAATTGGCTTAAGGCACGATGCATGGACTTAGTGTTTAAGGTAAGGACTATAAGTGATTCAAAGTGAGTTTTGAGAAAGGGATATCAAATAGGCATTCATGAGTTGAACCAAATGATAAGGTAATAAGAAAGGAAATGCTCGCGACCGTGAGTCGTCGAGGGGTCTCAAGGAAGGAATGCTCACGATCGTGGGTCGTCGAGGGTTCTCAAGGATAGAAGTCTTGGCTTTGGTTGAGGAATGACTGTGTGAGACGTCAGTTTGTGTCGAATCTTGTATGGTCATTTGACAACTTGTCGACAAGGGCGATGAACCCTCGAGCGGTAACCCTGGGCCATGGGGCCGACTCGGCCTAGGAGGGAACAGGGTATAGTCGAGCTGGGAGTACGCTCCCGCTCAGGTTAGTCGGGGACTTTCAGCGGGGATCGCTACCTTGCGCTGAAAGGATCTCGAATAACAAAACTATACGTCAAGGTATAACTTGTGATGCTAGTGGCCAAGTTCATATAGATGTCGGCAAATAGCGGCTAACCGCGTGTATGCCTTTGGTTTGAGTTGAGTTGAAGGAGTGTACAGTTAGAACACAAAGTTTGGGCCTAAGATTGGATTTCAACGTAAGCGTCGTACTTCAGCACGAGATGTGGCATCAAGTCTCAAGTCATGTTGACATGTGAGTTGCATAAGTTGGTTGACTTGTTTGAGTTTAAGTCAGGAAACTGCCGCAAAGCAAAGTTGGTTGAGTGACACTAACACTCACAAGTCTTGATTGGGTCAGTTGGTGGTCAAAGTAGCAAGGGCCGCTGGCGGCAAGGGCCGCGAGGCGGCGATATGGTTAAGTCTTACTGAATTGTGAGGCACGGCCTCAGCAAGGGTTTGTAGCACGGTCACACAGAAAATGGAACTTAATCGCGTAGTTGCGTCTCTGATTTTAAGCCGTAAGGCAAACACGACTCGATAGGTTAACGTTGTTGGCACGAGAAGGGTCTTGAGGCAAGGTATGAGTTAACATTGTCGTTGCAAGCACGAGATGGTCTAAAGACACAAAATAGACAAGGCGTCGGTCATAAAACTGATCCTAAGGCAAGATTAGAAAGACAATTGATAAAAAGGGACTATGTTGTACAAAGTAAATAAAACGTACGGGTTTTGTATGGGTGGGCGAGGAGCTCATTCCACCATTACAGTTGAGTATTGACACCCACATAGTTTACATGTGCAGGCACAGGTAGAAGCTCGTGGCGCGGAGCTCGCTAGGATGCGTCGAGGCACGGAGTTCCTTGGCGATTCGAAGCGTACGGCCGCATGGATTAAAGACTTATACGGGATATAATGTATAGACATCGCCTTCCGAAGCTTCCACCGGCTCAAGACTTGTGTTGAAAGATGAGAGAGAGAGCTGAGTAACTTGTAATGTGAGATGAGTGAGCTTGAGTGTGCTCGAGAGACTTGTAATCTTGGTCTTGCGCCCTATTGTAATCTATGTTTCAATATCAATAAAGAGCTTCTTTTGCATGACTTGTGTTTGTTCTAAATTTCTGCTGCTATGATTCAATGTCTCTGTATGGGACTTCTGTGCGACGACCCCGTCGCAGCCGCTGAAATTGGCCGTTATAGAACCTGTCTTGCACGAGCGCAATCTAGGCTCGTGCGGCATCACGCCTTAGCGAGGACGATCGCTCCTACGGGAGCGGGGCGTGACATAATGGTATCAAAGCATGGCTTTACGTCCTTGGACTATCGATTGAATTCTTTAACTTGATGTTTCCGCAAAACTCTGTTGCTTCCGCAAGTTGTTATCGTTTGTGCGCTCTCTCTCAATTGTCCCACGGGATGTCCATACAATAATTCTATCTATTTTGCAAAACGTAGGAGAACATTTTTCGATAAAACAAAAAGATGGTTCGCGCAAGCACGGTTGGCTAAGTCGGGCTGGGCATATACACCAAAGTTGCGTCGACCTTAGAAAAGTCGAGTGCGAGAATTGAATAGTGACGAGCAAGAATGAGTTGAACTCGATTGAGTAAAGTGAGTCGACTATCGATAGGGGTGCTATCGAGCGACGATAACGTCGATGCGATATAGACGAGCGTGCTTGAAATTTAAGGAATCGTTCGGATGGAAATTCGAGGAAGTAGATTATGAATCGAATGATAGTTTTGAGGATTTGTTGAATGACTTCATTCCTGAGTGGTGTATGCGATAGTCTCAGGAATGTCGATCGATCGATTGAGGATTCGGGGTGTCGGTGAGTCTATCAGCATGCGTCGCACATATGCAAAGCCTTAGATCGGGTGCGATTGAATGAGTCGTTGTCTGGAAGTTTGATAAGTGGATTCGAACAACTTAGAAATTGACACGCACGGAACGTGCACGGGATTGAAGATTATGTGAAGTATGAAACGCAAGAATGATTGAGTAGGTAAAATCGAATTGAAGAAAAGTTAGGGTGTACAAATGGATGACTTGATCGAGGAAATTGATACGGATCGTATACAAAAAGTTAGCACGACAGGTAAACAGCGTGCATGAAGGGTTTGATTTTGAAGTTACGCGAATGACTCTAAGGATTGGATTGAATGTTGCTCGATGATTGAGTTAGCAAAGGGACGATACGAATTGAGGAATGAAGTTGATCGATGACTTAAGATAGACGGATGAACAATACGCAAATTTGGGTTTGAGGAAATTGATGTTGTAAATGATTCGCGGGATAATGATCGAACTTGAATTTGAATGTCAAGGAGACTATCCAGTCGAACGATAGCATCGTTCGCACGACTCGAAATTCGTTACAAACGAAGATCGTCAGGTTACGCATATCGTCGATGGTATTGAGGCATATCAAAGATCGATATACGATAACTCGGGGGTACTCTGACTCGGCGAACGACGATCGTGCAAGTGTTTTTGTTCGGTTGGATGCGATACTTAGGATTTTGATCGAGATGAATGTTGGACGAAAATAATTGTGTCTTGATGGTTACGCGGATGACCACAACGTCAATGATCTTGTCTTGTGCGAGCGCAACTCTAACCTCGCACATGCGTTGCGTCGAATTTGGGGCGATCGTTTCGCGTTAGCGCTGACATGGTGATTCATGTCGCGGGAATGATCAAACTCGGAAAATCAGGATGCAGCAACTTTGATTGTCTCGACTTGTTGGCTTGATACGAAGGTAAACTCGAGGATTTGTAGGGCTTGCGATTGATGATTGAATAAACTTGAGGATTTAGTAGGTCCAATCCGCACATCGAGAATGAATTAGTCTAGACGCAAAACAAGAGTTACGTCCCGATGAGCATAATTATCCCGCGGAAGCGTGCATGGTGATTCATGCCCACCGTGGATAATCTGACTTGCGTAAGATCGGGGCGCAACGTATTGTTAAGTCAGACGACCTTGTGATCGGTTGCGTGAATTGGAATAGATGACTTAGGAATACGGAATATGAAATTTTGGTTAGCGACTAAATTGTGTCATAGCGTGCTTGAATCGAGAAGGATTGATAGGCGAACTATATCGAACATGTTTGAAGGGATAGACGATACGAAATGGCTTGATGAACGAGCGATATGTTCTTGTCAAAGGATTGGTTGAACGTGAATTTTTGTAGGATGGCTTTGCTGAATGACTCAGACCCCGTGCGACGAATGTTGGGATATGTGTAGGAAAATCTATGCTCGAAGTTTAGAAATCGGAGTGATGCGAGCTTGGATAGAAAGTCCCGTACTATCAATTTGGTTTGACCTTAGGATGGGGTCAGTGTTGATATCGTTGTTTGGGAACGATGATTCCAGTACTGATGGAAAGACATAGTCTAGCGGTTAGGCGGACATCCGAGTGCAAAGTGGTAGGATTTGTGGAGGCACCACTCGCAAGTCTCGGTTGACATGCACGTATATCAGGGACGCCCGAATATGTGCACGATCCAACTCGAGTGGTGATGGCGGATTCTCTATCGCGAGGCTTGACTGAAATGCATGTATTTTAGGGACGCCTAAGATATGTGCACGATCCAACTAAGTGATATGTTAAATCAAGTGAGACTTGAGGAACGGGAAAGTGTCGAGGATTTTGGAGATCGTAAGTTTTGAAGAAAGAATTAAGAGTAGAACGAGCGTGGCTCGGATTTGGGAAACGCATAGGCGTAGTATGTGCGAGAGTTCTTGAATGTTGAGTAAAGTGATGAGTTAATAAGTATACTTAGTTTCGAGGACGAAACTTTTTCTGAGTGGTGTATGATGTAGTGCCCCGTCCCGCTCAGTCAATCGGAGGAATCGAAACGCCAACGGCGTTCAGACTTAGCCTTGCAACGGCTACTCAGAGACATCGTTCGGTCGAGGCGACCGCTCGCTCAGGTGGGGTAGTTTCGGTAAACTTGCCTCATCTTTGCCTTCACATAATAATACGCATGTTTTCAACTTGCACAAGTAGGCTTAATAATAAAAGAGATGAATCCACATAGCTAAAGGGAATAATCTCGACGGGTCGAAATGAGTTAGAACATGGAAAAAGGTCCAACGGTCGGCTTAGAGTTGGTGCACGGCGTGCTTTGAAAATGACACTCGGTCCTTCGTCCCGTGGCTTGGGAGAAGGAAAGTTGGTCTTCGGTGCAAAAGCTAAGAGTTAGCCTAAGTCATAGGCGTTGCCCACATAAACGCTTGATAAAGCGTGCACGGTTCCATTGCGCAAGGCCCTGCATAGCCTTTGCTCGTCCCTTGGGTTAAGTTGTAGGCTTGAGTGAGTCAGGCAAAGTTATGCCGGTCGACCTAAGTCATTCCAAGTGCTGTCCCGTTCATTCTGCGGTTGTCAAGTTAAATAGTCCCACGATCCCAAGGCCCGTCATAGGAGGTAGGGCTTGGGGGACAGCGTCGCATAGAGTTCAAATTGGCTTAAGGCACGATGCATGGACTTAGTGTTTAAGGCAAGGACTATAAGTGATTCAAAGTGAGTTTTGAGAAAGGGATATCAAATAGGCATTAATGAGTTGAACCAAATGATAGGGTAACAAGGAAGGAAATGCTCGCGACCGTGAGTCGTCGAGGGGTCTCAAGGAAGGAATGCTCTCGACCGTGGGTCGTCGAGGGGTCTCAAGGATAGAAGTCTTGGCTTTGGTTGAGGAGTGACTGTGTGAGACGTCAGTTTGTGTCGATTCTTGCATGGTCATTTGATAACTTGTCGACAAGGGCGATGAACCCTCGAGCGGTAACCCTGGGCCATGGGGCCGACTCAGCCTAGGAGGGAACAGGGTATAGTCGAGCTGGGAGTACGCTCCCGCTCAGGTTAGTCGGGGACTTTCAGCGGGGATCGCTACCTTGCGCTGAAAGGATCTCGAATAACAAAACTGTACGTCATGGTATAGCTTGTGATGCTAGTGGCCAAGTTCATATAGATGTCGGCAAATAGCGGCTAACCGCATGTATGCCTTTGGTTTGAGTTGAGTTGAAGGAGTGTACAGTTAGAACACAAAGTTTGGGCCTAAGATTGGGTTTCAACATAGGCGTCGTGCTTCAGCACGAGATGTGGCGTCAAGTCTCAAGTCATGTTGACATGTGAGTTGCATAAGTTGGTTGAGTTGTTTGAGTTTAAGTCGAAAAAACCGTCGCAAGGCAAATTTGGTTGAGTGACACTAACATTCACAAGTCTTGATTGGGTCAGTTGGTGGTCAAAGTAGCAAGGGCCGCTAGGCGGCAAGGGCCGCGAGGCGACGATATGGTTAAGTCTTACTGAATTGCGAGGCACGGCCTCAGCAAGGGTTTGTAGCACGGTCACACGGAAAATAGAGCTTAATCGCGTAGTTGCGTCTCTGATTTTAAGCCGTAAGGCAAACACGACTCTATAGGTTAACGTTGTTGGCACGCGAAGGGTCTTGAGGCAAGGTATGAGTTAACATTGTCGTTGCAAGCACGAGATGGTCTAAAGACACAAAATAGGCAAGGCATCGGTCATAAAACTGATCCTAAGGCAGAGCTAGAAAGACAATTGATAAAAAGGGACTATGTTGCACAAAGTAAATAAAACGTGCGGGTTTTGTATGGGTGGGCGAGGAGCTCATTCCACCAGTACAGTTGAGTATTGACACCCACATAGTTTACATGTGCAGGCACAGGTAGAAGCTCGTGGCGCGGAGCTCGCTTGGATGCGTTGAGGCACGGAGTTCCTTGGTAATTCGAAGCATACGGCCGCATGGATTAAAGACTTATACGGGACATAATGTGTGGACATCGCCTTCCGAAGCTTCCGCCGGCTCAAGACTTGTGTTGAGAGATGAGAGAGAGAGCTGAGTGACTTGTAATGTGAGATGAGTGAGCTTGAGTGAGCTCGAGAGACTTGTAATCTTGGCCTTGCGCCCTATTGTAATCTATGTTTTAATATCAATAAAGAGCTTCTTTTGCATGACTTGTGTTTATTCTAAATTTCTGCTGCTATGATTCAATGTCTCTGCATGGGACTTCTGTGCGACGACCCCGTCGCAGCCACTGAAATCGGCCGTTATGAAACCCGCCTTGCACGAGCGCAATCTAGGCTCGTGCGGCATCATGCCTTAGCGAGGACGATCGCTCCTACGGGAGCGGGGCGTGACAGCTGGTAACGTACGATCACGAGATTATGTTCCTTCCCAATGCTTCTACCGATTTAAGTTGCTTAGATTAAACCTATGTTGATCTTGGAATCACATGCCGTGGTCACATGATCATCCTCCTAAGTATCGTACCATAGTACGCGTACCCTATGCATAATTCTACATTCGGCTCAAAGAGTCCCAAATCTAGATCCATGCTTAGTGTAATGCATCAAGCAAACATTCAATATACCACATCAATATTACTGACCAATTACCATGACTGTCCTGGAGAGGATGCATGTATTAACATATAACACGAATGATTACTTAGCACGAAGAGTCACACCTCAGTGCATTCATTAATAGCACCGCAGTGCACACTAATATCATATCTCAATACACACTTAGAAAAGGTACCAGCACGTATACAAGTAATCAAGTCAGAAATACCGTCAAGTCAGAAAGTCACATGGACCCCTCGTGACACAGAAGTCACATATGACACATAGTCTGGGTCATCTCGTAGGACACAAGCTCGGGACAGGAAATCAAAGTCAAATCAATAAACTCATCAAAACTAGATAAAATATGAAATCATAAAATCAACACATGGGACAAGACATACACATGTCAGAGAAATCAAAAAGTATAAAGTCCAACAAATAGACGCATAGGTCACGTGGCCTCATATGCCATGGGCACAATGGGTCAGAGTAAGTAAAGAAGGCGCATGGGCATATAGAAAACCATGTGCCGAGACAATATGGTGCATGACGCGCGCGACACGGGCCCTCGGTGCACGGAGAAAGGGCGCACAATATGTGGGAAACGAGCACGGGCACGCGGGCACAAAATGGTCCACGGCGTACGAGGCACCAGTATGCGGCACGGGCACGTGGCACACGAGGCACGCAGCACGCGAGGCACGCAGCTCGCGCAAACAAAACTGTCCATGCCGTGCAGAGCACGGAAGCACGGTGTACGGGAGCGCGACAAACAAATGGCGCAGGTGCGCATTGCACGAAACGTACAGTATGCGAATGCACGACACGCGGGTACAGATGTACGACGCACGGGCACGCGGCAAACGAATTATGCTGGCACACGGCAGACGAAACGTGCAGCGTGTGGATGCATGGCATGCGGGGCATAGATGTACGGCGCACGAGCGCGCTACAAACGAATCTCGCAGGCACGCGGCACGCAAAACGCCCAGTATACAGATGCACGGGGCACGGGGCACTGATGCACGATGCACGGGTGCACGACAAATGAATCGTACAGGCGTATGATACGCGAAATGCTCAGCGCACAGATGTATGACGTGCGGGGCGCAGATGCACGACGCACGGGTGCCAAGCTCGCGAGGCACGGGCGCGTGCCACGCTGCGCACGCGGACAAAACTACCCATGATACGCGGAGTGCGGGAGCACGACGCGTTGTGCGCGCAGAAGGTTTGTCGTCCCAGACAGCAAGCTTTTGGCCATGGAGTTCTCAAAACTTCCAATGTCCATAACTTCGGCCATAGGACTCAAAATAAAGCAAAATAAAAGCCAAAATTGAATAAAATTAAATTCTCTACAACATGGAACAACTATTTTTCAAAAACAACCAAGTTTGACATATCAAAACCATGAAAGTCCATAAAACCCTAGTTTTAGAAACTTAGATCTACACAAAACTAGCTATTAAAATTGAAAACTCTAGGAACTAAACTTGTAGAGAATGAAGAGTTGAACAATCTAGACTAATAATATTAAAGAAATAACAAGAAATGAAAAACACAAGTGGTCTCTTATTTGTGCAAGAAGTACTTGCCTAGGTGGGTTGGTTGAAGGAAGTGAAAGAAAGAGTGAATGAGGAGAGAGAGTGTAGAAGAGATTATTTATAGTGGGTGAGGGTTGGCTCCACTAAACCCTAATCCCAAATATGATCTAGCCATATAACCAATTACATGTTAAATGCTACATAAATTAACTAATCAAATTAATTAATTAAATAAAACTCTAACCAGAACACGGTCCATAAATTCTATCATCGAAGCAGTGAACCACGCCTACAACCAAACAAGGACAAGGGATGGTACACTAATCTGCGATGAGATATTATTTTATGCTATAGCCAGTTGTAAATACAAGATATATACAATCAAGATACAGGTGCGAGATACCATATACAGAAAAAAGCAAAAATTTACGTATTTCGGGAACGGAGAGTGACATCCGTTATATGTATTTTTAGTATACGTGTACAAAATTTTGTTATCTGTCAGGTGATCCGTGTTTTGACTTGTCATGCTTAGCCTTGACTTGGTTTAATCTTGACTTGGTTTAATTTGGTTTGGTTCAACTTGGCATGACTTGGTTTGGTTTGAGTTGGTTCATCATGAATGAGCTTTGTATTTAAACCAACTCCTCTCTCTCTCTCTCTCTCTCTCTCTCTCTCCTCCATCAATTTTATTTACTTCTTCATCTTTTTCTTCTTTTACTCCTCCACCAACCCTAGGCAAGCGCAACTTGCTTAATGATGGATCTCAAATTTTATTGTTCCATTGTCTTCCTTGCTTAATTCTAAGCCTTTTTAGAACTTGGAGTTTTTGGTTTTGATGTTTACATTTTTTGTAGATCTAAGTTTGTAATTTTCTCAATTTTCTTGGTTTTGATCTCTTAACAGATATAATAAGTATTGTTATTTTTAGATATAATAAGTATTGTTCTTTTCAAGAGATTTGTCATGTCCGGTACCTCTGAACATATTTTTTACTCCTATCTATTACTTGTGTCTTAAACAGATACGCAATTAGTAATAGAGCCATAAAAAGATCATCAATTTTTATTCTAGTGACGTGCAAAACATCAAATTTGTACATCAAATAAAATAGAACAAAAGTTGTCAGAATCTGGATAGCTTCACTTGGAAGGCTGAGTGCTGAGTTCAGTAATCATTCTCTTCAGAGCATCAGCCCTCTCAGTTCTGGAGTCGAGTACCCTTTACCTAGCCAAAGCTCTCCCAGATTCTGGTTCAAAAGGTTGTAGGGATTTGACTCGACATTCAATTTATGCAATCTGAATTCGGAGGAATTCTTCTCGTTGCCTTTTTAGATCGTCCAGACGGCTCTCGACAACCTGATGCATTTCCAAGACTTCTTCTTCATGTCTCTTGATGGCTCTAAGTGTCTCGCGAAGTTGGGCCATCTCAGCTTCCAACGCCTGAAGACGAGTTTGGCATTTAGCCGCTGTGGACACACACAAAAAGAAGAAGAAACGCTGTCTTTTCTTTATTGGCGCAAGGCACCACAAATTGAGTACGCCTGAGAGATCTTGCGCTGAGGATCCCCAAGTACAAAAAAGAATTCAGGGGAATGGGACGATGGAGATCGAGCGGCAGTTGCTCCTTTACTCCGTTGACACTCCGATTACAAAAGTGGGAGAAAACCTAAGAAAATTGCTAACTCTCGGCTCACTAGCAAGAAGTGCAGCAAGTTGGCTCTTGAAAATGCTCTCTGTTCTATGTTTTGAAGACGGATGAGACCCCTTTGTCACGACCCACACCCACTGTGAGGGTACGAGAACGTAATAACGTCCAGCCTACGTCGGTGGTAGAACGCTGTCCTAGGTCACAACATCTAAAAATATAAGCTAAGCAGTTTATACTCCCCGAGTAGGGGGTGACATAGCAGAAAGTAAACTCAATCACAACTAAGGAAGAAGAAGCACGATATGATAAAGAACTCAAGGAAAATACAGATGATCAATAGTCTAAGATAACATCCCAACAGATATCCAGAGTACAAGGTCTCATCTACTGAATATGAAAGAATATACAACCCAGATCTCAAAAACAGAAATAAAGTCTATCTACTAGTCTCAAGACAACATAAGTAAGATAAGGCCTAACTAAGCTAGTCTAGGCAGTAGGGTAAAGTCGTCAGCTAGAGCTGTCCTGCAGAAGGTATCCACACAGGCCTCCTTCTCGTCCTCTGTAATATTTTCAACAGGTCCAGTCAGGACAGGAGCGAGCACAATACATCTCAACAGTTCATAGCAGGTTAGAAAATATAATCATGCAGTAAAGTAAGATATAGATACTGAAGAAATGTAGTATGTAAACAGAGAGAGAGAAATGTAATGGAAATATCTACTATAAGTAAAGAACTAACAGTGTCTAGTGAGTCAGAGTATAATATAGACATGTAAATGGCATAGGATGATTCTGATGCTACACTATGGAAGGATTCTGATGCTACACTACTTGGATATTATTCACATGTCCACTTCTACTCCCCCGTACCCCCAATTAATACACAAGGATCCAACCAGGTTATGTTATGATTCTATGTAACGGCCCCCGAAGGGTGGTACATAGTAGTCCCATAAATGGGGATTCTGGAAAATCCAATAATAGGATAAGGATTCCAGAAAAACTCTGTGATCATAAGAGTATATGTCACAAGTGATCAAAGAACCAAAGAAGCATAGTGATACGCCATGTAAGTGAAACACACAGAACATAGAGTACCCGATGCTCCCTGAAGGGATAACATCTCAAGAAGGGATCCATATAGTACTAATCCGTGTGACCAACGTGACAGTATCAAGTAAAGTAATTTAATACAGGAAAATAATTCTAAGCAGGATATGAAATGATCAGAGAATGTACTCGCCTGTATCTGAGTGTCCAAGATGAAAGTACTATCCGAGGAGTGGTGTCTGGCTCCTATTAGAACAGCACAAGTCACAACAAGTCCAAAATTGTAATAAGATGCACTATGATGCATTCTACATGAATCTAGATCAATCTAGACCAAAGTCAACTCTTGGTCAACTCTGGTCAACCTTAGAAGTCAAACTAGGTCAACCAAGTCAAACCTGAGTCAAACTAGTCTATACTAGTCTAACCAGTCTATTCTAAGTCTAACTAGACTACACAAGTCTAATCTAGGCTCTACACTGACACACAGACACCCACATAGGCCATAGGCTAAGAGACTAGGCCATAGGCTAAGGCAATACCATGCCTAAGCCAACCATAAATCATATCACATGTCAATTTTATAAGCCTAAATATGAAACACACATTTACACATTATACAATCTAGTATAGGAGCACATATACCATATAGGCTAACTATATGTATACTACACCTACATGAATATCTAATATATATTTTTAGGCACACACATTATATATATAAGATACCTATACATATATACCTCAATACATATATATATATACATGATGTATAGAAAAGGGGGCACATGAATATGTGTCCAAGTGTATGTGTATGTGTGTATCATGAGAATGAGGGAGGAAACATGTGTGTGATGAGTGTCATAAGAGAATACATAGGTGTGTGAATAGTGTGACCTGAGAGTATGTGAGAGAGTGAACTCAAGTGTGTTAGTGATGCATAGACATGTGAGTGTGAGAGGTGAGTGATACATGGGTGTATCAAGAGAGGGTGTGTGTGTGAGTAAAAATTCAGTAAGTAAATAATGTTAATCTGGAACCTAAAAACAGTGACATTACATTTGAAAATTAGTGCACTGTTCAACCTGGAAAACAGTGAGTTATAGAACCACCCACATTTCAGTTCAGTCCACACATATACCCAGGTTGAAACTCATCTAACACATTCCATTAAGGCACTAAAATCTCAGTTCAACAGTCTATTAACTAAACCACATATTTCAGTTTAACAGTTAACTCAAACCCAGTTTTTCAGCCTATACTTCATTCCCAGATTTAAACCCCGAAACAGTCCCAAATCAATCCAAATTTGACACACAATTAGAACACAATTAGGTGTACACATTAGGGCTTAAGTCATACAATGAACAGTGAAAAATGGTTCAAATATGGTGTCAAAGTTCATAGAGAAAAACTGGAAAAACAGAAAAAAAATAGGACAGTTAAATAGGATATCAGAAAATTTGGGTATTTGTGATTTGATCAGCAAAATCAAGCTAAAATGCCACACTAATGGTTGGTAATGAATATACTAGTTGTGTACGTGTCACACAATGCATTTGTGTCCACCCAAGTGGACACAAACGCGTCCAATCGAAATAAAAATACGAAAACAGTGCTAAACAGAACAATTATTGTGCACGTGTTCACAGTGTCCGTGCACACGACACATGACACAACGTGTCTCGAGGTCACTAATCTAGGTTCGCCTAGGGTAGGTCCTCGTGTCTAGGTGTCTGCACTGAGTCCAAGTGTCCACGTGTCTGACTTACAATCGCGTATCAGTGACACTAAAAACCGACTGAACCTGTCAGTCCCGACCAGTACAGAGCCTCGTGCTCACTCGACACGACACGGGAACACGTGAGACTTGACACACATGGTGTCAGTCATTGCCCCCTAGTGTGTGTCGAGTTTCGCGTGTCCTTGTGCTGTGTCCGAAGAGCAAAAGCCCCCGAGTGGCAGGACACGCGCACTGCCTCGCGCGCGCGCACGCACCCGCGTGTCCACGTGTCTATGTCGACTCGACCCGACACTAATACATGCTCAGTGCAATAGAAAACCATAAGCGAGGTCAAAATCCTAATTCCTATTCAAATAGTTTCCTAAAATCAGGTCGAAATGTCCTTTGGGACATTTCATCAAACACCTAGGTCTATACGCTGATACGTGTCCATTTAGGACACGAAATGGACACAAAACCTAGGTCTAGGCATACCTACAGAACCAGGACACCTAGGGCTAGGTCTATATGCAAAGAAACTAGAATTTTAATGGAGTTTACATTGATTTACCTATAGGTGACCAAATGCAAGAAAAGCCTCAAATTGGGGGGGGGGGTTCCTCTTGCTAGCAAACTTCTCCAAATTGGTAAGAATCTGAGAAAAATAAATAACAACAGCAAGAACACCTCATTTAAAACCCATTGCAATTTGTTTGAGGGAAAATGGAGCTAAAATGGAATTTCTAGGGATTTTAGAAGTTGAGAAAATACCTCTTTCTAAAGCTTTGTTCTTCCTAAGAGGCTAGCCCTAATTTCTAAGAGGATACTTATAGGGAGGGATTCCCAATGTGGGTTATGTAGCTGGCCAAGACTTGTTAGGGTTAGGATTTGGCTAGTGGTGTGGGCCTATGGGCTTTTAAGGCTAAGTTATTGATTAAGGTGCAACCACAAGTCATGGCTTATGACTTAAATCCTAACTTGAGTCAAATAACCAAACCATAGGTCAACTATAGTCTAACTAGGGATGTATGACCTAACCAAATCCAAGCTCAACTAGGGTTAGCTCCTAGGTTAGTCTACCAAGGTCATTGCTAGTCAAAGTCAACCTAGTCAACCATCATTCAAACAATTCAAAAATAAATTCTAAAAATTCCCATAAATTCAAATAAATTAAAATAAAATCAAATACCCCAAAAATGACAAAAATACCCTCAACTAGAAATGTAAACAGAATACCCTAATCACAAGGCTAGGCTCTAGGTCAACCAGTCTCCAAGGTTACACTATCAAAACACCAAAATCATAAGTCATGATTTAAAATAGTTTTAAATGATTAAAAATCACTAAAAATTATATCATGATTTAAATATCATTATTAAAAGACTAAAATTACAAAATTTCAAAATTACCCTCTTCTGGAAAACTGGGTGTTTCAATCCTACCCATCTTATAAAAATTTCGTCCTCGAAATTAAGATGATCGTACCCCTTCTAGGTTAAGCCCCCATCAATCATAGTCTCAGAAACCTATTTAAATCATACAGTTGGAAAGTGTAACCTATGGTGTCATGGCATGCAATATCAGTCTGGGGTCTCATCTAGTTACACCAACATGCTACAGTACTAGGCAATCACAAGGTATCAAAACATACAAGCAGGGGATGCATCAATATTCTCAAAAAAGAATACTAAGGTTAGGTCTAAACTCACCTCCAGCTAGGTCTGAGAACTAGAACTCCCTCCTGGAAGCAGGGCCCTGGTTGGGGCAGGTATATCAGGACATTGCTGCACCCAGTGCGCAGCTGACCCACAGAATAGGCACAATCCTAGTCTCTTTCTACAGATGTTCCACTTGTGTCCAGACTTCTTGCAGTAGGCACAGATAGGCTCTGGCTCAGCTGGCCTCTGCTAGACAGGAGACTAGACTGGGTATGATGATATAGGCTGGAAATATGGGTACTCCTCAAACTCTGGGTAGGACTGGGTACTGCTCCTCGCCCTCTTGGAGCTAGGCTCTCCTCCTGGAAGCACAGAGTCCCGCAGACGTAGCAACCTCTGGATTTGCTCCCTCATGGCCTCCTTATGAACTCTCTGTGACTCTATCAACCTTTCTTGGAAATATCCAAACACCTGGGCTGCGTCAAGTAATAAACCTCCGGGTGGTACAGTATGGAGTACAAAGGGTAGGGAAGGGCTCTCGGTCTCAGGCAAATCTGCAGCTCTCTCCTGAACGACAGGAGATGAAGGAAGACTCTCTGGCGAGGCTACCACCATCTCCTCAATGGCAGGAGGTGCCACCACCCCCTGATCAGATAGAGGGATCACTACCTCCTGAACAGTAGGAGGTGGAGGCACACTCTCAGTAGCTGCAGCTGCTCTCAGGCGACGGGCACGGGTCATGGGTGCCATACTGGAAATGATAGAAACACAACAATCATTAAGGCTGTAAGACAGTCTACTATCCTATTTGAAAACTGGTAATTATCAAAATAAAATAAGTTAACTACTAATCATCTATAAAGGGGTACTATTTAAGAAAATCAGAACCAAAAGTTTAAGGAACGAAAGTCAATAGCATTGAAATCCAATCACGATATATATATAGAGAGTATGTTAGAGAGGGAAAAAAACTAGCATTATGTAAGGGTTATGTGGTTTGTGTGTGAAATATACATGAAAGTGTATAAGAGGATTTGTGTCTCAACTATAGCTATTAAGTTACACTATTCATGGCATATTGGTTAAACAGTCTACAAAGCACAAGCTATTTACTCATAACATGCACGGCTAACTATATATATATGTATACCTATATGTATAGAGAGGTAGAGATTTAATTGCATCTACACACATTATAACATGTATACAGAACTATATATATATCTATATAGCTATATGAACATAACATAGAGATGAAGTGTTAGGTTTTCACGGCAGTTGTGAACATTAGTGTAGAGTGTCAAGTGTTCATGGGTTAAAACTTAAAATGAAGGGTTCAATCATTCAGTTTAGCTCAACTTTACATATTAGATCTGAAATTGAACTACACATTTGAAAGCAATGTAAAAATGTTAACATGTATTCAGTTTTCAAAATTTTGGAGAAATTCGAACATCAAAACCAACTCAATGTTTACCACAACCACAACCTAACATGTAAGAGTATGAAACCTAACTTATATACCTACACACAACAATGTATACGGATCAAACATTACCATTTAAAACTGCAAATTGAACTAAGCACTTAGAATTCAGACTTAAAGGGTTAATATGTACATAGTCTCAGGTTCGACAAATTCAACACAAAACTCAACCGAACTCAACCAATTTTTTAAGAAATGAAACCCTGTATGTAACATACATGTGCAGTAATATAAACAACAACTAATAACATGAAATTTAAATTTAATTTACGAATTTAATCCGAAAAACAGAGGACTAGTCACTGATACTGTCCTATATTAGAATTATTGGGATTTAAGAAATTAACATCAACATATTAATATGCATTTAGATAGGTTGGTAATCAAGTGTAACATGCATACGTGTCAGGCAAGCATCTGTGTCCACTATATATATATATATATTAAGGTAATACAAGAAATAATGGCAAGAATAAAATAATGATAAATCTGTTCTGCTTATCTGTTTAAAATGGAGAACCATTTGAACCCAGAGTTACAATATCAAATCTAAGTCAAGGTCTAGCAAAATCATTGATTCATTGTATTAGGAAGAATTTATAGCAAGAAGTTACACAAGGTTATAATAACAGCTAAGCTACTCCTACTCATACTCCTACTCCTAAGTTATTTGATGATAGGGTACAATTTATACAACAGAATGGTACGATAGAGATGATATGTTTAAAAATCTTCTCAAGATACAATCTGATAATCATACGCGTCTGTCCAAAATCATGTTACTCAGAGTCCTTGCCATGCCAGTAAGCAAGGCTACGATAAACGATAGATTCCATAACTGGGGCATGTACCTCTACAATCATGTCATCTGGAAATCTCGCTATGCCGACTAGTATAGCTGCGAGAAATTCCAAATCTCATAACCAAGATACGTACATCTAAAGTTAGGTCTTAATGTTTCCGCCACGCCAGCTAATATGGCTGCGATAAACTACAAGTTCCATAATCAAGTAGACGTTTTACCATCCCTGTATTCCCGTCAACATATGTTATCAGAAAAATATCGTAACTCAGGCCTTAAAATTCATCTCGATAGGAAAATAAAAATCAACAACGATCCAACAAAATCAAATTCAGTAACCAAGGAGTGAGAGCAACAAAACAAGGGAAATGATTCAATTTGAAGTTTAAATAAGATTCTCAAGGGTCGTACCAGGAATCTCTCAAGGAATCCTAACTGTGATTGAGTACCTTCAAAATATCCTAATCCTACTGCAGGCTGTAGTGATACTCTAGTTCGAATACCACTACATAAACTCGACTTGCATGGGCCACCACTAAAAACGTGTCACGACCCGCACCCACCGTGAGGGTATGAGAACGTAACAACGCTCAGCCTACGCCGCAGTGTCGACGGTAGAACGCTGTCCTAGGTCACAACATCTAACAATATAAGCTAAGCAGTTTATACTCCCCGAGTGGAGGGTGACATAGCAGAAAGTAAACTCAATCACAACTAAGGAAGAAGAAGCACGATATGATAAAGAACTCAAGAAAAATACAGATGATCAATAGTCTAAGATAACATTCCAGCAGATATCCAGAGTACAAGGTCTCAGCTACAGAATATGAAAGAATATACAACCCAGATCTCAAAGACAGAAATAAAGTCTATCTACTAGTCTCAAGACAACATAAGTAAGATAAGGCCTAACTAAGCTAGTCTAGGCAGTAGGGTAAAGTCGTCAGCTAGAGCTGTCCTGCAGAAGGTATCCACACAGGCCTCCTCCTCGTCCTCTGTAATATTTTCAACAGGTCCAGTCAGGACAGGAGCGAGCACAATACATCTCAACAGTTCATAGCAGGTTAGAAAATATAATCATGCAGTAAAGTAAGATATAGATACTGAAGAAATGCAGTATGTAAACATAGAAAGAGAACTGTAATAGAAATATCTACTATAAGTAAAGAACTAACAGTGTCTAGTGAGTCAGAGTATAATATAGACATGTAAATGGCATAGGATGATTCTGATGCTACACTATGGAAGGATTCTGATGCTACACTACTTGGATATTATTCACATGTCCACTTCTACTCTCCCGTACCCCCAATTAATACACAAGGATCCAACCAGGTTATGTTATGATTCTATGTAACGGCCCCCGAAGGGTGGTACATAGTAGTCCCATAAATGGGGATTCTGGGAAACCCAATAAATGGGATAAGGATTCCAGGAAAACTCTGTGATCATAAGAGTATATGTCAAAAGTGATCAAAGAACCAAAGAAGCATAGTGATACGCCATGTAAGCGAAACGTACAGAACGTAGAGTACCCGATGCTCCCTGAAGGGATAACATCTCAAGAAGGGATCCATATAGTACTAATCCGTGTGACCAACGTGACAATATCATGTAAAGTAATTTAATGCAGGAAAATAATTCTAAGCAGGATATGAAATGATCAGAGAATGTACTCGCCTGTATCTGAGTGTACAAGATGAAAGTACTGTCCGAGGAGTGGTGTCTGGCTCCTATTAGAACAGCACAAGTCACAACAAGTCCAGAATAGTAATAAGATGCACTACGATGCATTCTACATGAATCTAGGTCAATCTAGGTCAAAGTCAACTCTTGGTCAACTCTGGTCAACCCTAGAAGTCAAACTAGGTCAACCAAGTCAAACCTAAGTCAAACTAGTCTATACTAGTCTAACCAGTCTATTCTAAGTCTAACTAGACTACACAAGTCTAATCTAGCCTCTACACTGACACACAGACACCCACATAGGCCATAGGCTAAGAGACTAGGCCATAGGCTAAGGCAATACCATGCCCAAGCCAACCATAAATCATATCACATGTCAATTTTATAAGCCTAAATATGAAACACACATTAACACATTATACAATCTAGTATAGGAGCACATATACCATATAGGCTAACTATATGTATACTACACCTACATGAATATCTAATATATATTTTTAGGCACACACATTATATATATAAGATACCTATACATATATACCTTAATACATATATATATATACATGATGTATGGAAAAGGGGGCACATGAATATGTGTCCAAGTGTACGTGTGTGTGTGTATCATGAGAATGAGGGAGGAAACATGTGTGTGATGAGTGTCATAAGAGAATACATAGGTGTGTGAATAGTGTAACCTGAGAGTATGTGAGAGAGTGAACTCAAGTGTGTTAGTGATGCATAGACATGTGAGTGTGAGAGGTGAGTGATACATGGGTGTATCAAGAGAGGGTGTGTGTGTGAGTAAAAATTCAGTGAGTAAACAATGTTAATCTGGAACCTAAAAACAGTGACATTACATTTGAAAATCAGTGCACTGTTCAACCTGGAAAACAGTGAGTTATAGAACCACCCACATTTCAGTTCAGTCCACACATATACCCAGGTTGAAACTCATCTAACACAGTCCATTAAGACACTAAAATCTCAGTTCAACAGTCTATTAACTAAACCACATATTTTAGTTTAACAGTTAACTCAAACCCAGTTTTTCAGCCTATACTTCATTCCCAGATTTAAACCCCGAAACAGTCCCAAATCAATCCAAATTTGACACACAATTAGAACACAATTAGGTGTACACATTAGGGCTTAAATCATGTAATGAACAGTGAAAAATGGTTCAAATATGATGTCAAAGTTCATAGAGAAAAACTGGAAAAACAGAAAAAAATAGGACAGTTAAATATGATATCAGGAAATTTGGGTATTTGTGATTTGATCAGCAAAATCAAGCTAAAATGCCACACTAATGGTTGGTAATGAATATACTAGTTGTGTACGTGTCACACAATGCATTTGTGTCCACCCAAGTGGACACAAATGCGTCCAATCGAAATAAAAATACGAAAATAGTGCTAAACAGAACAATTATCGTGCACGTGTTCACAGTGTCCGTGCACACGACACAGGACACAACGTGTCTCGAGGTCACTAACCTAGGTTCGCTTAGGGTAGGTCCTCGTGTCTAGGTGTCTGCACTGAGTCCAAGTGTCCACGTGTCTGACTTACAATCGCGTATCAGTGACACTAAAAATCGACTGAACCTGTCAGTCCCGACCAGTGCAGAGCCTCGTGCTCACTCGACACGACACGGGAACACATGAGACTTGACACACGTGGTATCAGTCATTGCCCCCTAGTGTGTGTCGAGTTTCGCATGTCCTTGTGCTGTGTTCGAAGAGCAAAAGCCCCCGAGTGGCCGGACACGCGTACTGCCTCGCGCGCGCGCGCGCGCACCCGCGTGTCCACGTGTCTGTATCGACTCGACCCGACACTAATACATGCTCAGTGCAATAGAAAACCATAAGCGAGGTCAAAACTCTAATTCCTATTCAAATAGTTTCCTAAAATCAGGTCGAAATGTCCTTTGGAACATTTCATCAAACACCTGGGTCTATACGCTGATACGTGTCCATTTAGGACACGAAATGGACACAAAACCTAGGTCTAGGCATACCTACAGAACCAGGACACCTAGGGCTAGGTCTATATGCAAAGAAACTAGAATTTTAATGGAGTTTACATTGATTTACCTATAGGTGACCAAATGCAAGAAAAGCCTCAAATAGGGGGGTTCCTCTTGCTAGGAAACTTCTCCAAATTGGTAAGAATCTGAGAAAAATAAATAACAACAGCAAGAACACCTCATTTAAAACCCATTGCAATTTGTTTGAGGGAAAATGGAGCTAAAATGGAATTTCTAGGGATTTTAGAAGTTGAGAAAATACCTATTTCTGAAGCTTTGTTCTTCCTAAGAGGCTAGCCCTAATTTCTAAGAGGATACTTATAGGGAGGGATTCCCAATGTGGGTTATGTGGCTGGCCAAGACTTGTTAGGGTTAGGGTTTGGCTAGTGGTGTGGGCCTATGGGCTTTTAAGGCTAAGTTATTGATTAAGGTGCAACCACAAGTCATGGCTTATGACTTAAATCATATCTTGAGTCAAATAACCAAACCATCGGTCAACTTTAGTCTAACTAGGGATGCATAACCTAACCAAATCCAAGCTCAACTAGGGTTAGCTCCTAGGTTAGTCTACCAAGGTCATTGCTAGTCAAAGTCAACCTAGTCAACCATCATTCAAACAATTCAAAAATAAATTCTAAAAATTCCCATAAATTCAAATAAATTAAAATAAAATCAAATAACCCCAAAAATGACAAAAATACCCTCAACTAGAAATGATAAACAGAATACCCTAATCACAAGGCTAGGCTCTAGGTCAACCAGCCTCCAAGGTTACACTATCAAAACACCAAAATCATAAGTCATGATTTAAAATAGTTTTAAATGATTAAAAATCACTAAAAATTATATCATGATTTAAATATCATTATTAAAAGACTAAAATTACAAAATTTCAAAATTACCCTCTTCTGGAAAACTGGGTGTTACCCTTTTTTATAGTAGTTCTTGAGCTGGAATGATGTTATGCGCCCACATGAGGAAACATACTAGTTTTCATATGGACGCATGGTCCTGCTTTGGGTGCATAGGATGTAGGCACATGCAGGCTGCGTGGTCGTAGGTTGATCGTGGTGCTGACATGGCCGCATGCTTCGATGCACGACTACTCGTGGAGACTGAATTGGCCGTATGCTTCGGTGTACGTTTTGATCGTGGCTTTGACTGAGTCAGGGACTGTTCTGGCTTGGGCGCATAGCCTGAAACAGGGCTATGCGCCCCCATTTGGAGGAGCTTGTCTCGGGCGCATGGACATATGACCTCACTGGAGCTTGGGCGCATATAACCTTACTGGAAGCTTTGGACGCATAAGGCTCATTGGTGACTTGGGCGCATAAGGCTCTTTGGTGACTTGGGCGCATATGTCCAGTCTGCTGAAATTTTCATGCTTCTACAATACCCCTTTCAAAGTTTTTGATACTTGAACGAGTTATAAATACTTTGAAAGAAGCATGGAACGACTTTTCGTGATGTAGTGTGCGCATAGCACGGCTCTCCCTTTGGGCACATAGAATTTGGCCAGCCTGTCAGAGAGATGGCTGTTGAGATCTTCCTCGAAAATCTGAACTGACAAATTCATCGGGGTGGAATTTGAAGAGGTACATCCTTCATACGTTGTCCATGTCAGCAAATGGCAGTCACATAGTGTGCAAGAGGCTGGGTCTTCACGTGGGCGCATAAGCCATGGTGGGCGCATAGTGCGTAATGGGCGCATAGGAATAGTGGGCGCATAGGAAATGCCCATGCCTACAAATAGGCTTTGAAAGAGAGAGAAAGTTTATTATTCTCATTTCTCTTAGAACTTTCAAAAGACTCTTCATCTCCTTTCTTCACGAACCATGTCTCCCAAGGTCGCCAAGAGATCTGCGAAGGGCAAGGGGGCTGCACCGAGTGGCTCTCCTCTTGCGGCAGCGTCCTTACCAGTCCAGGACCCGATTCTGAGTGAGACCACGCCTCAAAAACAAAGTCTTGAGCGTTAATTTGCGACGCTCAGCCTTTTCTTCTGTCTGGGCACATGAGCCTACGGCAACATGCTTCTGTGAGCATTCTTATGCGCCCACAGAAGTAATGTGCCAACACTATGGTGTGCTATGCGCCCATATGTTGCCATGTTATGCACCCACATGCTGCTGCATGTTATGCGCCCATATACAGCTGTACGTTATGCTCCCATATGTTTGTTTTGGGCGCATAGCCCTTTGGGCGCATAGTCCTTTGGGTGCATAGCCCTTTGGGTGCATAAGATTCCTTCAGCACTTAGTTTTTCGTATGGATTCTGAGTCTGACTTTCTCTTCTGACCTTGCAGTAAACATGTTTGTCCCAGAACTTGAGAGAATCCCTTTCGGCTCTGCTTATTAAGTCTTCGGTACCAGTCTCATAACAAATATGATCAGTAAGGTTCAAGCCACGATCAGTCAAAACCAGCCTACGGAACGGACACTGGCCATACTTGAACATGATAAGACCTTTTTGAAGCAGATGATTAACGATGAGAAGTTCTTGCTTGGAGGGGCACGTCATTTCAAGAAGCCGTACTTCCTGTTCGGTGACAGTGTGGGGTTCGAAGATGGCGAGACAATACGCTTGAGAAACCCAACAGTGATCCGTCCGAACAATCAGAGGATATGGCTACCGTCGATGGAGCGTCAGTATCCTTTGTCTGCTTTTACTGTCTTAGCCGTACGGCGACAGATGAAGTGGGAGCTAACTCCTGAGATCCCCGGGGTCATCTCCGGAAGAATACAGTTCGCCTCAGGCGATCGAAAGAAGGACACTTTCAAGTGTGTCTGCGGCTCTACATCTTACTCTATGAGGAGACTGCAACCTGGTGCCGTAATGAACGACATTCCAACTAGGCTCCGTCCTTATGCCGCTGACACGCTTTGCAATTTAATGATGACGGGGGACGTGTCGTATCCCGCAGGGAAGATGCGGATGGAAGGTTGGAGGTGTCCATCTTCATTCTAGAGCAACCTCACTGGCTGGGTGCTTTCCATGTATGAAGCCACCTTGAAGACTGCTGGCCTTTATTATGCTATTAGGGCCATTCAATATGGTGTAAGGGTCAACTGGCCAATGTTTGTCTGTTTGGCAGAGTTATATAATCTTCACACCTATACCTTCTTTACTCCGGGTGGGGAGATGGGATTGGCTCTCCACGAGATGCAGGAAGTGTCGAAGCTTCCCTGGGGCACGGATCCATATGAAGAGTAAGTGCCTTGTGATGAAGAGCTCCGAGATCTGGAGAATGAAAACTGTGAGATGATTGATGTATACAAGGAATTACTCTGCCACCTCCTTATCTGTCATAGGATTAATAAGAAAGGGAGGACGGAGGGGGCCAATTCCCACACGAGAGCTTGGATGGGCTACGTCTTCGTTCAAGGAGAAGGGGAGGATCCAGCCTCCTTTTCGATTTTAAAACCTATGACCAAGTCCGATATAGAAGTCCGGACGACAGATTATGATACGGAGGATACTGAGGACAGTGATGATCCTGAGTCCCCGATTGGCCACTACTTCCGTCAAGCCGAATATCCGTTGTCGGAGAAAGTTGTGCTGACATCTTTCTTAATGATCTTGCTTCGTGACTGCATAGTCCCTGGAGGTTCGGGGTCTATTGAGAGAATAAGCCGGGGTATGATACTTCCGGCTGTGAAGCTAGCGTTCGGATACCGTCTTGCATTGCTTCCCGCGATGGTCTGTGCCACTGGATGGGGTCTACAGGATTTTGTTAGGAATACGGTGACTCCTGATGGTAGGACCAACTTTGCCTGGACCAAACTTCCGTATCATTTCCTGATGGGGTGGCTGCTACTACATTGTCCTTCTCTGATGAATGCTGGGTCGGTGGCGGACACTTTGGTAGGAGACGCCTTTCTTCGTAGATTTTGTGATGCGGATTGGACCGTCACCGGTGTACCTACTTGCAGAAAGGCTTTAAGCTTCTTACAGAACTATGAGTTCTTCAGAGTATCCCTTCCGTCGGTAGCGGTAATGCGGGAGATATCTTAGTGGATGAGGGAGTTCATGCCACTAGTTTGACTGCTGGGGCGTTTCACTGGCTTCAGTCTATTAGACCATCGTATCTGGTGCTCCGAAACAGGAATCATGCCTATCTGGAGCCATATCTGCCGAGCCGTTTTGCATGGAATTTTGGCTATAGCCAGCTCCTTTTGGGGAATGCTAGCCCGCATTTGGAATCGATAGGCAGCTTGATTAATGGGGCGCGTGCTTTGATGTATTACAATACCGGGTGCACGGGGACAATCTTCATTCTGCCCTTGGATAAGCCTGAGACCCATTTGTGCTATGCTGCCACTAAATTTTATGTTTAGATCAATACTTTTCGTCCCTGGTATGATCGTGAACATAGATTGATATTGGGGACTCGGTTTGGCGCCCTTCCAACGAAAAAGGCGCCGAAGGGCCGTAAGAAGGAGAGTGTTGTTCCCGCCGTGAAGCCAGCCATAGTACCGCAACCGAAAGCTATCCTTAGGAAGGCAACAGTATCTCCAAAGGAGGATATGAAAGTTGATGATTCTTCTCCTCTCAATCCTCCTCAAAAGTGGAAAGCTTCAGCTAAATTGGCCCAGGAGCCAACTTTAAAGCGAAAGAAGAAAACTGTCGCCCTGAGGCGAGCCAAGGGAGTGGGTGCTGGCTCGCCTCCCTTGAGGAGGTCTTTCCGGCAAACTGGAAGAGACGGAACGGCATCGCGGGCCGTTACTATTCGGGAGGTAGATCCCTTCCTAGACTCCATAGCCGTTCTGGTCAAGCCTTTAGAAGCTTTCTCACCTTTGCGTTTGTCCTTTGCACAGGACCCTGAAGTTGAAGATGAGGCAGGTGCCTCCTCGTCTGAGGAGGTGGACGTGACAACAGCGTCCCCTCCTTTTCCTCGATCGATGGATGAGGGCGGGTCTTCTTCAGCTATAAGATTTGAGCGACGAGATGATCAGGGCGAAGGCCCAGATCGTGATGCGATCAAAAGATCAGTCCCTCCTACGAAATATCTTTGGGGGATATTGTAGAAGCATGGAATTTCAGGACCAGAAATCCTATGCGCCTAACATTACATGCGCCAGGGAGCTCAGATGAAGTACTTGGCACAACAAACAGCAAAAGTATAGACATTAAAAGAAGATTTTTATTTCATATAAAAGTCTATTACATGTCTAAAAAGGGGCTTTACAACTACAAAAAAAAGACCCTAAGTCTACAGATAGGTGCAGCAACCGCCATGCGCTCTCAGCCAGGCGCTTCTCTTCAGCGTCTCAGTCAGGCGCATCTCTTCAGCGTCTCAGTCAGGCGTACCTCTTCAGCGTCTCAGTCAGGCGTAGCTCAGTTATGTGCATCCCTTCAGTAGCTCAGTTATGTGCATCCCTTCAACGTCTCAGCCATGCACATAATAAAGTCTCAGCATATGCGCTCCACTTCGACCCGATCGGGCGCTTCGACTAATGAAGCATTTATTGAGAAGAACAAGGATGGGCGATCAACCCCACCCTAGCGGGAGGAAGAGCTCTCCAATGGAAGAAGAGAGCACCACAATCGATCCGCGGCAAAATGAGGCTTTCAACACAACCAGAATGGGCAACACCCACTCTAGCAGGAGGAGGAGCTCTCCCAAAGCCCAAGGAAGATGATCGGGGCACCACAATTACGATTTGTGGCTCATCCAGCATAACGGAGATGAGGCTCGAGCATTCCTATCTTCTGATGCAACAGGCACCTTCCGCCTGCCTCAGAAGCCCTCGACTCCGACTTTCGGATGTAACAGTCACCTTCAAGTGCATGAACGAAGACAAGTCGTCGCATCTTCACCCTCGGGAACATCTCGTCAACAGAATGTTCTCGAGCGAACATGTTTATTTCGGAAGGACGTGAGAGAACGGAAAGCAAACTCTCTCCTTGCCACTATTTATAGGCCGGGCATATCAAACCCATGTGCCAAGTGGCGGGCTCTCCGAATCCCGTACAATGAATTTGCATTTATGGTAATGAACCTGACGCTTCAAATTCGGCTAAGTCAAAAATGGCTATTTAAAGCACTCGAAGAACGTAACAGTCGGACCAATAAAGGCACGTCATACAAACGGATGCGCCGGCCAGACACCGCGCATCGTACAGACTCGCCCGTTCCAAAGCAACCCGTATGGATGCGCCCAATAAAGCACAGATCCATGCATCCTAAACACGCATGGACCCATGAGCCCATTTCAGGCTCGTTACCCATCAAGCAATTAATGCTCAAGTGACAGAGTTGGCAGCACGTCCCCCGACGACTGAACAGTTAGCAAAATTTTCAGAAAATGAAGCATCGCTGACGTCAGCATCATTATTACTTTCCTCCGGCGGTTACAAGCCACGTGGCCGCCCAACCATTTTGTATGCGCCTCCACAGTCATGTACCCAAATCTATGCATGTGCCTCAAAAGCCATGCGCCTCAGACTTTTCTCTGATCCCTAAAGATAGAGGTCAAGTCACTACTGAAGCCCCGCATGCGCCTCAAAATCCATGCACCCAGACTGGTTCGTGACTCCTAAAGGTTACAAGCCAAGGTCTACTCATACGCCCAATCCTAGGCACATCCTGTCAGATTACTCTCCACCAAATCCGGGATCTTTGAGCTACGGATACGCGCCACGTGTCCGTTGACTCAGTTCAGCCGATGAAGGGGTGCAAATCACCCAAGATCTCAGCAACCGAAAGATCTTCTCCCTTGCTATGTGTTGGCTCTGCCGCAGCCCACAAATGTAACAAGAAGAGTTCAACTCCTCAATCTGAGTGCGCTACCCATGCACCTCCATCAGCAATCACCACGTGGCATCCCCACAAATAGGCGCATCCTACATATACGCGTATGAGTAGCCAACCTGCTGCTTATAAATAGAAGGATCATCCCCTCTCACACACAGACAGACTGTCAGAGATCAAGATGCACAGTCAACCACAGAGTTTACTCCCAGAGATTGGAAGAGTCACTCAACGTCTTCTTCCTCTCCGCAAACTCAAGCACCCAGAGCAACTCAGACCTTCAGAGAACCGAGAACCGTCGTCAGATCGTCAACGGAGTCAACGTATTACCACTCGCTCCATCGACACAGGGACCTAGATAAACAAAAGTGTTCTCCTAGGACTACATCTAAGTCCTACATTGTAACACTGTTCTATTTGTAATTTAAATTTCAATCAAAAGATTTTAATGGCAAACAAGCTGGCGACTCTGCTGGGGACCTCTCTCCTTCACCGGGAAAGCTGTATCACAATCCAACAACGTGAAGGTGGGCTCTTCCTACAAGACGCTGGTCGTACGTCTCAATCAACAGGCGTATGAAGAGTTCATCTCGGGAGGCAGTATGAGTCCTTCGAAGCGGCTGCCGAAACCGAAGAAGACTCGTCAAGTCTGGCTGCGCAAGGTCGATGCCTCTGGCACCACCACCGAAGGGGATGCGCCGATGCAGCCTACCCTTTCTGCTGACGTCCTCAGCAGCCAAGATGCGCCCACCACCGTAGCGCATCTCTCGGGGAAATGTGGGGCCGACCACATTCCCCAACCATCTTCCTCTCAGACGAAGAAGATGCGCCGACGGAGCAGGGGCGTAGCTAATGCCCTGCGCATTAGCTCTGATGTGCCACAGAAGGCTTCTGTCTTTGATAGACTCACTCGCTGTCGTGGCGAGGAGAATTTGGACTCTGAGTACTATGCACCCCAGCGGGCTGGTACGAAGAAGTCCAAGGCAGCACGGGCCATGCGCCTCAAACGTGCTATGCCGACAGCAAACCAGAAGCATGTGCTCATAATTATGTGTGCTGCTGATGGTAGGCTGTATAAGGTCGACTCGGATACTTCTGCGCCAGAAATGAGCTGACCTTCAAAGTCCTAGTATCACTTGGGCGCATCTGCTGCGTTCGCAACCAAGTCGAGCAAGGCAAACCCTGTGGTCTTGAACTCCCACGCCTCCATTGGTTGTGCGTCTGAGGCTCGTTCAAGTCACTTTAAATGTTATACCCCCACTACTGATTTGAGCGCATGTTTTGCGTTGGATCAGGGGGCACAACATTCACTTGACCACCCCGGCTCTTGGCCTTGCCATGCGCCTGACGGGGGTGCGAATGTGGCACTCTCTTCCAATGATCTGCGTAACGTGATCACGCACAAACGCCGATCAGGAGAGTCAACTGACAAGCACAATGCGCCCCTCACAGGGCACACCTGTGCTGTAGTCACCATCAACTGCTGTTACAAGACAGCGGTCCTACTAAGGCAGTCGGTGTTCCAGTGGCTGGAATCATCAACACCTCTCCAACATCGCCTCGAAAAGAAGGTGTCAGCTGAAATAGAGCCAGAACTACAGGTTGCTTCTTGCAACATAGTCTCCAACTCCCCATCAATTTGGAAGGCGACTGGTAGCTCCTCGGCTTTGTCCTCATCCAAGAACCAGCCGAGAAAAACCAAGACAATTGTCCCATCCTCTGTAGTATTTGAGGGTACTCGGGGGAGAAAAAAAATCTCAAAAGAAGCAGGGGGTAGTCAAGCCCCTGTGGATCATCATCCTGGAGACAAAGTCAGCCTCCCAGACGTAGCTGGGGGTAGTCAAGCCCCTGAGGATCTGCATCCCGAAGACGAAGAAGTCCTCCAAGACAAAGCTGGGGGTAGTCAGACCCTTGCTGATACTTCTCCCCAAGACGAAGGTGTTCTCCAGAACATAGCTGGGATTAGCCAAGACGAAGCCCAGGGGGAAGTTCCTCTTCTACAAGAGAGCGAGACCGAAAGCGAAGCCTCATCCGATCCATCCACTTCCAATCGTGTCATAACGGTGTACATGACGGGAGCAGGTGATGCGGAGTCAGATGCGCCGCCAGTAGATCTCGTCCAGCGCATGGATACCTTGGAAGGAGGACTCAAAACCCTCTCTGCCTCCATACAAACACTGACTCAAGCAGTGTTTGAGGTACGGTCAGCTTTGGCCAGGGCACCGTCGACTGGTCCTGACCCAGGGGCCAATGGAGAATCAAGTGTACCCCTTCAATGGGTATCCTTGGATACAGATTGCCGTGAGACATCTCGGACGTCGGAGCCATCAAATGCTCAACTCCAGGCTTTACCACCATCTCCGACTCCCAGCTCCACAGAAGACGTGATGGAGATGATCAGGGACTTACGAGAGCGCTTCTCATCGAAGAATAGACAAGAGGAGCGCCAGAAGATGGGGATCCCCCAACCATATCCCCTCGAATGAAACAAAGTGGTTTATCCTCCCAAATATAAACTGTAAACTTTGATGCCATATGACGGAAAAGACTCTCCATGCCACTATCTGACGTACTTCCAGTCTCAAACAGGACATCTCCCAAAGGAAGACGCACTACTCACCAGCATATTTGTCGGGGTACTGAAAGGAGTGGCTTACGACTGGTATTGTAGTCTCCCCGACAACTCCATATCTTCCTTCGATGACTTGACACGTCTCTTCCTCGATCGTTTCTACGACGGAGGGAAGGACATGACAATGGCGTCCCTCATAGAAATACGTCAGAAGGAGAAGGAAACAGTTCGAGCATTCATCGAACGATTCCGACAAGCCTGCTTCAGACTGCCCCCGGGTATGCCAGAACATGCACTCCTCTCCTCCTGCAGCATGAACATGCTTCCTGCGATCAAACTCTGGCTCAACTCCACTCCTCATTCCGACTGGAGTTCCTTGATCATCGAGGCCGAAGAAGCAGAAAAGAAGGCGTCCAATGCTCGTCCTCTGGGAGTCAGTTTCCCTGCCTTTGAGGACAAGGGAAAATTGCCTGCAGCCAACAACCCTAGACGAGAGACGAAGGGGAAGCTGGCGTTGACTGTCAATGCCTCCAGAGGTGCATCAGTACCTACTCAGAAGCCTCCACTTGCACTAAGGCCAAAGGAGGTTTATTCTTCCAACGATGAAGACACCCTGCAAATCTTCGAGATATTAAAGCAGGGTGACAAGATCAAGTTGCCGGACCCGAAGCGTTCTGACGAGGTTGGGAAAGTGGACAATCCGAGGTACTGTCACTACCATCGGTTTGTCGGACATCCAACTAAGGACTGCTACGTCCTCAAGAACTACATCCAGCGCATAATCAATGCGAATGTTATCTCCGTCGACTACGAGGAGAAAACGGTCTCGGGCAACCTGGTGTTACTATAATTTGGCACCTTGCCGCCAACCACAACACAAGATGCGTCGTCCCCATCCCAAAGGCGACAATGGAGGTGGTTAACCTACCACCTACTTGTGACAACGTGAGTGGACTCATCCCACTCACCACATCTCGGGGAGAGATCTTATGGGTTCACCCCGATCTCGTCTCCGAGGTTACTCAACCGGAGGTACGCTCTGCCTCCAAAACTAAGGGCAGGAAGATCAAGTCTTGCCGCATGGTCTCTTCCTCTGCGGAAGAGGCACTTCCTGTACAGCCGCGTTCACATCAGAACGCCCAACTTGACGAAGCTGCCGTCGAGGTGGTGCCTCCTTGCACCGTCCCTGCTACCCAGGAAGAGGGCCCATCTAGGCCTCCAACAACCAATAAACAGAAGCATGTAGAGGCCCATTTTGACAAGCCTTTACGAAAGGAGAATGCTTTGGGGCTAGCCAAGCCCCACAACTTCGACATACTGGCACAACTTGCCAGAACTCCTGCCCGCCTATCCCTGTTTGAGCTTCTTCGTCTTTCCAAGGACACTCGTGAAGCTCTCTGTGAAGCCCTGAAGGAAGCTGAATCCTTCATCAGTCAGGTCAAGCAGCATGAGGATACCCTGACGACATGTGCACACTGCCATTGTGCGGATGAAGATATCCCCAACATAACTTTCACCCAACAAGACATGCTGCTCAAGCACAACCGACACAACATGCCTCTGTATTATACAGGGTATGTCGGTTCCGTCAAGGTAAAGAGAATTCAGATCGATCCAGGGTCTTTCCTCAGCATCATCCCGAAGATGCTGCTCTCAACACTGGGGATCCCAATGTACCGTCTGGCGCCTTCCAACACTACAATCAGCGGCTTCAATGCTAGCAAAAGCGAGCCGCTGGGCAAAATACGGCTGAAGTGTCATATCGGTAACCTTCAAACCGAGGTGACTTGCTATGTCGTGGACGCTGACGTCAACTGTAACCTCCTATTGGGTCGTCCGTGGCTGTATGAGTACATGGTGGTGCCATCTACACTCCACTAATGTATGGAGTACGTGTCCACCAACGACATCATCCGGACAAAGTTCGCGGACATTGACCCTTTCAAGGGAGTCGAAGCCTACTTCACTGATTCGACCCTGTACAAGTCGCCCGACGAAGGGGAAGCCAATGATGCTGACGATGAAGCAAAAACAGCAGCAGAGCCGGACATGGAGCCAGAGATGATTCCCGACGCTCCTTTGAAAATTCGACTCAAAGGGAAACCGCCTCAGATGCTGCCTCCCATGACCATCAAGCTACCTGGAAAAGCACCAACTGCTCTAGGTAGAACACCTATTGAAGCTCCCTTAAAGATACAGTTCAAGGGAAAGCCGCGTCAAACATCGGCTCCCCTTGTGGCAAAACTACAGGGGAAGGCACCAATCAAGGAAGGCGCAGTTGAGGCACCTCTGAAGGTGCGTCTTAAAGGCAAGCCTCCACAATCATTCGTCTCATCCAAGCTGCCGGAGAAGGCCCACATAGCCCTCTCGGACCTTAAGGTTAAAGCTGCGGTGGACTCTCCCGAACCAACCCCAGTAACCACAGATGAAGAGCTAGGGGAATACATATCTGCTGATGTAGATGCACCTTCTCTGGACAATGTAATCCCGCGGGATAAAATCTCGTGTTTCATCAATAATAGAGTGTCTTTTAATTATTCTAGTCTTCCACATTGGAATGCCATGTATACTTTAGATAACGCTCTACGGTCGTTGCAAACACAAATAACGACCGTTAATCATGTAAATCGAGTAGTCCCGTCCCAAGAGGTCTGTTTTGTAGTCCCACCGCAGAATCGAGACGAAGAATCCATCATCTTCGGTAAAGTCGAGCGTCATCAAGACCTCCCGCCACTCGAGCAAGAACCAGATACCGACAGAATACAAGTCTATCGGTACATGGACAAGGCAAAGTACCTCATCTAAAAGATGGGTTATGATCTAAAAGCAACAAAGGCCTGAACTACAGCAAGGGTCGACGTCTTCCTCTCCGGCTCCCAACACCTAAAGGAAAGCCGCAGGACTATTATCATCGAACTCGACGGGGGGTGGGCTATGTCACGCCACCGGTAACTCCAGAGAGTTCGGAGGCAGAAGAAGTAGAACATTCTCATTCGTCCGAAGCATCAACCTGGGGTTCCGAGACCAGTATCGGCTCAGTCTTTAAGAAGGTGCTATCAGTCAACATGGCATCTGCCCAATCTCAAGAAGATGAAGGTGAAGACCAAACGTCGGAATTCTTCGAGGAAGAACCTTGGGCTCAACGCCTAGGAGCGCAGTGGGAGTCTCGCTTTGAACTGCACAAACCCCCTACCGAAGACGAGGTCGAACAAGTTGACCTTGGGGATGGATCTCCTTCCAAATCCATCTTCATCAGCAAGAGTCTAAAGGGACCAGATCGGGAGTCTTTGGTCCAATTGGCCAAGGAATATATCGACGTCTTCGCCTGGAGCTACGAAGATATGCCAGGACTTGATCCCCAGATCGCGATGCACAGACTTAACATCTTGCCTGATGCTAAGCCTGTAAAGCAACAACAATGATGCTTTCGTCTGAACATCATGAATGCTATCGATCAGGAGGTGGACAAATTCTGAGCAGCGGGTTCATCCGTGAAGAACAATATCTGGATTGGGTGGCCAACGTCGTCCCTGTCACCAAGAAGAATGGAAAGATACGGGTCTGCATTGACTTCAAGGATCTCAATATCGCTTGCCCGAAGGACAAATTTTTGCTTCCAATCACTGACGTGATGATCGACAATACATGTGGCTTCGAACGCATGTCTTTCATGGACGGGTATTTGGGCTACAATTAAATCAAGATGTTCTCCGATGACGTAAAACACACGTCATTCAGGACTCGGAAGGGGGTTTTCTGCTACACGGTGATGTCCTTTGGCTTGAAGAACGCTAGTGCTACATACCAACGAGCTATGAGTACCATCTTCCGTCAACATTTTTGCAAGACAGTTGAGTGCTACGTCGATGACATCGCAGTCAAGAGCCATCTCAAGGGTGATCACCTACAAGACCTAAAGACAGTCTTCGATCGCATGCGAGCGCATCAACTCAAGATAAACTCCGCTAAATCCTTCCTTGGGGTTTCCATCGGAAAGTTCTTGGGCTTCATTATCATGGCGAAAGGTATTCATGTCGATCCCGAGAAAACCAAAGCCATCCTTGACATGGACCCTCCGAAGAACCTCCGAGAACTTCGAGGCCTGCAGGGGCGTTAGGCATACATCCGAAGGTTTATAGCAAACCTTTTCGGAAAATGCCAACCCTTCACCCAGCTCATGAAGAAGGGAGTCTCCTATGTCTGGACAGAGGAATGCCAAAAAGCTTTCGATGATATCAAGGCTTACTTGACGAGCCCGCCAGTCCTGGTGGCACCCGTCGTCGGCAAACTATTTCTCCTCTACGTCCGTGCCATGGATCATTCCTTCGGCACTCTACTGGCTCAGAACAGCGATGCAGGCTACGAGCAAGCTATCTATTACCTCAGTAGGACACTGATCGGGGCTGAACATCGGTACAACCCCGTCAAAAAAGAGTGTTTGGCTTTGGTGTTTGCCATCCAGAAGACTCGCCATTACGTCTCAGGACAGACAATTTATGTCATCTCCCGAGTCAATCCACTCAGGGTTCTCATGACGAAGCCAGGATCATTGAACTCCCGACTAGCTACATGGGCAATCCTGTTGACACCATACAACATGGTGGTCGTTCTACAAAAAGCCATCAAGGGTCAAGCTCTGGCCGACTTTTTAGCTGCATACCCCATCCCAGAGTCCTCCAGACTCTATGAAGACATCCCGGATGAGGTCCAAGAATCAAATGTCATCGAAAAAAGCTCCGTCTGGCGGATGTTTTTCGATGGTGCTTCAAGAATAGGCCCTAAAGGCCAAATTATCGCCGGAGTAGGGGTAGTCTTAGTCTCCTCCGATCAGCTGGTCATCCAGCATGCTTACTCCCTTTCGAAGTCGTGCTCCAACAATGTTGCCGAGTACAACGCTCTCATCATGGGACTCCAACTGGCGCAACAGCTGGAGGTGGATCATCTAGAAGCCTACGGCGACTCAAAACTCGTCGTTAACCAGATCCGAGGGCAATACAAAGTTCGTCATGAAGATCTGGTTCCTTACCATGAATTTGCATTGAACATTATTTCAACCTTCACCAAGTTCTTCATAGAACACGTACTCGGTTATAAAACCTGGAGGCTGATGCTCTGGCTGGCCTCGCAGCCTCATTGGCAGCACCCCTCAGGACTCAACACTACGTCACGGTAGTTGGTCGAGACTTGGTCTGTCCTAAAAACTACCTACGCTCACAAATGGCCCATGCCATGTCAACAAGTGCTGGTGTTAATGTCCGAGATTAGAGGTTTCCGTTCATCGACTTCGCTGTCTACGGAATTCTCCCAGAAGACCCGAAGGAAGCCGTCTCAGTCAGAAGGCATTTCCTTCGATTCTATTATGATACAGCTACTAAAATGTTGTACCGACGCTCCTACGATGGACTTCTCCTTCGATGCCTGTCCAACGAAGAAGCAGCCGAAGCCCTTCGAGAAGCTCATGATAGAACTTGAGGGCTCATCAACCTGGGCCTAAGTTGCAAGATCGACTGCGACGCATGGGTTACTACTGGCCAACTATGGCAGCCGACGCTGTCGACTATGCTAAGAAGTGCCATGCTTGTCAGCTTTATGTCAACTTCATCCATACACCGTCGGAACCACTACATCCTACGGTCGCCTCTTGGCCCTTCGAAGCATGGGGCATGGACATTGTAGGACCTATCACCCCTCCTTCATCGAGGGGACACCGCTTCATCCTAGCCATCACCGACTACTTCTCCAAATGGGCAGAAGCAGTTCCTCTGACGGAAGTGAAGAGCTCGAGGGTGATCAGCTTCATCAAGCACCATGTCTTTTACCGTTTTGGGGTACCTCGAAGGATTATCCACGATAACGGTCCACAGTTCATCAGCTACGTTTTTAACAGATTTTGTGACAAGAATTGCATTCAGAATGTAGCATCGACCGCCTACAATCCGACAGCAAATGGATTGGCCGAGGCATTTAACAAGACTATCGTCAAGCTACTCAAAAAGGTCGTGTCATCCAACAAATACGACTGCGACAAAAAGCTCGACGAATGCCTTTGGGCCTACCGCACAACGGTACGGACCCCGACGGGCAACACACCATTCTCCTTGGTTTACGGGAGCGAAGCGGTACTGCCTCTCGAGATCCAGATACCCTCATTCCGTGTAGCGATCACAAATCAACTCACAGAGGAAGACAATCAACATCGCCGTCTGCGAGAATTGGAGGCACTTAACGAAAAACGTCTCCTATCTCAACAGCACATCGAACTCTATCAAGCCCGTATATCACAGGCTTTCAACAAGAAGGTCAAGCGGAGGACTTTCCAAGTAGGCGACCTGGTTCTGGCAGTCAGGAGGCCGATGATGTTGACTCACAAGACACTAGAAAAGTTCGAGCCCAAGTGGGAGTGACCTTTCATCATAGAGACGGTATACTCAAACGGTGCTAACCGCCTCGCCAAACCCAATGGGGACTTGTTCATGATGCCCATCAACGGCAAGTACCTAAAGAAGCACTACTCTTGACATCCTTCAGACATGTACTTCTATCTCCACCCAACAAGGGAGTCTGTGGACCCAATCATCAGGGCTCACGTACACCTTCCTTCCACAAAATCTTACGCTTCCGGAACCCAGCTATTCCGTGGCGTTCTATCCTCAGTAGAAGAACAACCACGTCCACATTACCTCTGAGTTGCTCTTCTACGTCCTGCAAAACATAATCTGACACCATGTAGGATTATGCTGCTTATCATGTTTACCACGTCCACATCACCTCTAAGTAAACATTCCGTACAGACAACCCCTGCGTTGTCGTACATTGATCGCAGAACTTCCATGTCCATATTACCTCTGAGTAGTTCCGCGTATCTCTCCAGAGTCACTCCTACCACGTCTATAACACCTCTGAGTAGGAAGATTCTGACATTTGAACCCCATATTTACCACGTCCATTTTACCTCTGAGCAAATATGTTGGTTCTCTCAAACTTATTATCTGTACCTAAAAACCAAGGTGCACAAAAGATAATAGGTCCACACAAATCATCAAGTTCATGATAGCAAGAATGAACACACCACAAAACTCTTTACTCTTTATTTAAAAATAAAGGATTACATCCCCAGCAGGAGTTGCAAATTACACAAAATAACAAAAAAAGGGGGAGGCCACAATCCCTAACCATCACCGGGATTGGCTGAAAGTTCTTCGATTCGACGCTTCAAGTCTTCCGCCCGAGTCTCTGCGGTCGCCAGGACTCGGCGTTCGGCTTCTTGACGCATTATTTCTATGGCCTCAGGGGAAGTGTCGTCCTCATACTTCTCGTCCAGCTGTTGCCGCTGCTGGGCCAAGGAAAGAGCTTGGCGGGTGAAAGCTGCTTCCTCCTCCTTAGATGCTACATGTTCAGCCTGGACTCGCTCAACATCTAACAAGAGTTGGGCCCGTTGGTCTTCAAGGAGGCGAATCTTGGCATTTACTTCCGCTATACTAGCGTTCAACGCAGCTCGCAACTCCACCTTCTCCTGCGTTAACTGAGATAGCCTCTCTACCGCAGCCTCAGCTTCGACCACCTCACGTTCCCAGACAGCCACCTCGCATTCCCAGACAGCTACGGTGGCCTGATAAGATGACTCAGTTTCAGCGATCAACTTCTCCTTTTCTGCTTCTATCAGGGCGGAGAGATCATTTCGCTGGATACACTGAAACTCGAAAAAAACTGGTCGAGCTCGGCCACCGATGCCTCCAGAATCTCGGCCATATAATCATGGCCCTGGTGGGAACGTATCAGACCAATATGAGGGAGCGCCATGGTTTTTGCCGTCGTGAAACTCCTACTGGCATTCATCACTGCCGATACGTCCCTCTGCAGCATCTTGTATACCGCCTCAATGATAAACTTCACGTACTCATCCGCATTCGCTAGCACTTGCAGCGTCATAGCAGGAGTTGGAGGAGCTGCTCTAGACGACGGACCTGCAGAAGACCCACCGACCTCAATCTGCGAGGCCGAAACCTCAACTTCCGCGGACCCTCCCAAGTCGAAGAAGCAACAGAGGGTTCCTGCACCACCAGGTCCGTGCCCTTTCCTGTCTCAGAGGGACCACCAACATCCGGAGTTACCTTCTCTACCTCCGAGGCATGATCTGTAACCAGCGCAGGACCTTCCTCCTCTGGCGAGCTAGCGAGATCAGCACCCGTCTCCTGGCCGGGCACTTCCTCTGGGGTCGGGCTTGGCCGGCGAGTCTCCCCTCCCTGATCAAAACCCTCCGCGGGATTAAAGTCTGCTACTACCTCAGAGGCGACAGCCAGCTCGGCTTCTGCAGCTGGGTCCGAGGTAGGACTCGACAATGAAACAGCCGACCTCTCTTCATCATGACGAGGGAAGGAATCAATCCTCTCCTCTGTTTCAATTGCACCTGCTATCCCTACGGCAGGCTCAGCAACATCTGGAGGAACGTCATCAGAAGAAGACAAACTCCACTCTTCCTCCTCTTCCGGAGGCACAACTTCTACTGGGACCTCGACATCAGAGATCCCTACATCAGTTTGGACTATCCTGGGGACGGCTGCACCTTCAGCTTCCCCCTCAACACCATCTGGAGACACCAAAGTCCCCATACAAACGGCATCATCAACACTCTCCTCCCTGGGAGAAGCGGTAATCGAAGGAACACGCTCGTCAGAAGAGCTCGCTACCTCCTTCGTTTTAACCAAACCTGGTTTCGAAGCGCGGGACTTCTTCTTCGGTACCGCCTACAAAAAGGAGACATGAGTCAAAAAAATCAAAGAATAAACCAGACTATATGGGACGTCTTTACCTCCGCGGGAGCTGATCCTGTTGCTTCGATAGGTGCCACCTCCGGAGCTTCTGCCTTCGGAGTCGCAGCTTTCCTTGGCCTCTTCGGCACAGACGAACCGACCTCCGTATCAGCCCGCCTCTTTCCAGCTGGGGTCTCTTCCTGATTACCCCCCATCGATGCTACAGCAGCTGACCTATAACCCGCAACCTCTGGTGGACGATATGATCGAGCCACCGCCAATATGTTGGCTGTCGCCTCTAGCTGTGTGCCAATGATGAAACTAGTTTTCCTGTCGTACTCAGGGGACGCAGCATTCATGGTACAATACAGTGTGACAGCCGAATACAAGATCTGCGGCCGAGGATTGTGAACTAGCGAGGTAAAACGAACTCCGGTGCATCCGGTATTGTAATATTGCCAACCCCGGGCTCCATCTAGTAAACTTCCAATAAATCCCAGACTTTTACTAGGGTTCCTTAACATCAGCTGGGTATAACCAAACTGACGTGCAAATCGGCTCGACAGATATGGATCTAGATAGCACTTATTCTTGTTGCAATAGACCAGATGAGAAGGCCGAATGCTCTGTAACCAGCGAAACCCCCATATCGGCAGGGCGATCGCATCCTCGCCAGAGTCTTCCAACTCTTGGTCGGCTTCGAAGTCTATGAAGATGGGGTCGATCTTGGTGATCTCCCACCCCTGGAGATAAGACAAGACCCTTCTACAAACAGGGATGCTAGTATGCAGCTACTTCCTTTTATAGAAGCGACGGATAAAGGCGTCACCTACAACATGATCGTCTTCGGTGCCGGGGCTCATCACGTTCGGATGATGCAGAATCAGCCATCCCATCAGATAACGGAATTGTAGCTCAGCCCGGGGAAAGTTGTCGTTCCTACCCCTCTCATGGATCACATCGTCATCAAAAGTCCTTAAACCCCGCAACAGGTTACACACCATCGCGGGAAGGAGGGCCAGAGGGTGATCGAAAACCAGCTTTACCGCTGGCAAGATGAGATTTCTGATCATTCTTTCTACAGACCCAGAGCCGCCCGAGAACACATAGTCCCGGAGCCATATCATCAAGTATGCGGCTAACACGGCCCTGGGAGACATCCGGTGTACGCAATGCCAGAAGCAACTGTATACATCAGCGCCACTCTCATTTGAACGAGGGACCTTCTCGTCTAGTCGGCCCACTTCGGAGGTCACCTCCGCATGAGGCAGTCCCTGCGGAGTCACAAACCGAATCTTGCAAGGGTCTGTTGAGTCCTGCTTGAAGATATAGTCCCTCCAAGTAGTCACATGGGACTGCGACCTGCCCCTATCCTTCCGTTGTAGCAGATAATGGTGGCTTGCCACCTCCTTAAAAATAGCCATCATCTCCTTGTCCTTTTCTTCTAGGACTTGGATCTCTTCATTCGTCGAAAAATATTCCTCGTACGATTCCGAACCCCAGGAAAGTTTGGAAACCGTATACATCTCGTGCAGAGCCAACCCCAGCTCCCCCACTGGAATAAAGAAGGTGCCAGTCTGGGAGTTGAACATCTCCAGGAGCGCAAGGAACATGGGCTTGTTGATATCGATGCCCCCCTGCGTGGCACGAAGAGCGGCAGTCAGCCCAATCGCTTTGAGCTCAGTTTTGAACTTTGACAGAACCCAGAGGGTCAACTCATCCCACTTCAACACGTGATGGCACCACCCCTCAACTCGAAAACCTCCTTTCGGATACGTGATCTGCGATGTCAGCATTCGACTTGCAAAAGTTGAAGCCCCATAGACGAAGGTATCAAGAGGAACAACACTAGAGAGGCTCCCAGGCCGCAAAGTTCGACAATGGTACTAGGTCCCTGATCGTGAGGAGGCCAAGGTATCCCTTTGATTCGAAGTAACATCAATACGAAGGGTACCTCCTACTGCCCCTCCTTGAGAAGGAGTCAGCTCCCATGGCATCCTCCTTTTGGAAGCCAAACGGCAGAAAGTCGTCAGCGATAATTGACACTCAGACTGTCGCATGTACAGGGCCACGCCCTTCGCCGAGAAGAACCAATCCTCTTTAATCTTCATTATGTCCGCCTCAGTAGAGGTCAAGCGGTCACCGAACAGAAAGGCAGGCTTCAAAAAAGTCACGTTCCCGAATTCAGCTGATTTTAGTCTGCCACTCTCCATCATGTTCTGGAGAAAAACATGCGACTGATCCCAAATTTGCAACATCCTCTCGGGAGGCTGGTCCTGTATGATAGCAGCCCTCGCTGGATTAACAATCTCCTCATTGAAGTCAATCCCTATTTGGCAGAGGGAAGCATCCAAAAGGACTTCGTTCAGCAAGGGGATTGTCATTGACACTGACACAAAATAAAAATCAGGCAACAAGAAGAGAAAGAGGCTTAAGAGAAGGACGAAACATTTGGGGCACGTTCAAAGCTTCTGCGCCTCATCAGGGCCCAAAAAGGCCCATACGCATTGAGGCCTCGACGCATAATCAGGACAGAAGTCCATACGCGTCAGCGGGATAGCCTCGACGCATAATCAGGACAGAAGTCCATGCGCGTCAGCAGCAAAGCCTCGGCGCATAATTAAGACAGAAGTCCATACGCGTCAGCGGGATAGCCTCGGCGCATAATCAGGACAGAAGTCCATGCGCGTCAGCAGCAAAGCCTCGGCGCATAATCAGGACAGAAGTCTATGCGCGTCAGCGGGATAGCCTCGGCGTATAATCAGGACAGAAGTCCATGCGCATCAGCAGTAAACCTCAGCGCATAATCAGGACAGAAGTCTATGTGCGTCAGCGGGATAGCCTCGACGCATAATCAGGACAAAAGTCCATACGCGTCGGCAACAAAGAGTTAGGGCACAGCAACAGGGTACAACTCATCCGTGTGTGCACTGAACTCGACTAAAAATGTCAGGAAGCACTCACCCGTCACCACTAGCCGGACGTCGGTGGGAGCCGCAACTACGACGAAAGAATCCTCCTCATCGAACTCCACGGGCTCTTTCCCTTTGCTTCGCCCTCGGCCAGCACCACCGCGAGGAGTTTTGGGAGCCATTTCGGGAAAAGGAGAATAGGGTTTTTTTTGGAAGAAAATACTCTAAAGAAGAAGACAGCAAAGAGAGGAAGAACTCTCTTTCTCTCTATCAGACACCTATTTATAGGCTTGGGTGACGTCAACCGCCGTTTAGGGTTCTGTGAAGTGATAACCGTAGATATTCCAAAAGATCATCATTAAATCTTTTTTATTTATCCCAAAGCGTTATCATTTGGGCATTTAAAACTGAGAGGAGCATGTGCCCCAGAACAGTTATGCGCCTTGGACAGTCATGCGCCCCAGAGAAGACACCACCATGCTTCTTATTCAAAGTATTCCAAAACTTAACGAAAAGTTTTGAAAACTTTGAAGGGGGTCTTGTAGAAGCATGGAATTTCAGGACCAGAAATCCTATGTGCCTAACATTACACGCGCCAGGGAGCTCAGATGAAGTATTTGGTACAACAAAAGCATAGACATTAAAAGAAAATTTTATTTCATATAAAAGTCTATTACATGTCTAAAAAGGGGCTTTACAACTACAAAAGAAAGACCCTAAGTTTACAGATAGGCGCAGCAACCGCCATGCGCTCTCAGCCAGGCGCATCTCTTCAGCGTCTCAGTCAGGCGCATCTCTTCAGCGTCTCAGTCAGGCACACCTCTTCAGCGTCTCAGTCAGGCGCAGCTCAGTTATGTGCATCCCTTCAGCAGCTCAGTTATGTGCATCCCTTCAGCGTCTCAGTCATGCACATCATGAAGTCTCAGCATATGTGCTCCACTTCGACCCGATCGGGCGCTTCGACTAATGAAGCATTTATTGAGCAGAACAAGGGTAGGCGATCAACCCCACCCTAGCGGGAGGAAGAGCTCTCCAAAAGAAGAGGAGAGCACCGCAATCGATCTGCGGCAAAAGGAGGCTTTCAACACAACCAGAATGGGCAACACCTACTCTAGCAGGAGGAGGAGCTCTCCCAAAGCCCAAGGAAGATGATCGGGGCACCACAATTCCAATCTGCGGCTCTTCCAGCATAACGAAGACGAGGCTCGAGCATCCCGATCTTCGGATGCAACAGGCACCTTCTGCCTTCCTCAGAAGCCCTCGACTCTGACTTTCGGATGTAACAGTCACCTTCAAGTGCATGAACGAAGACAAGTCGTCACATCTTCACCCTCGGGAACATCTCGTCAATAGAATGTGCTCGAGCAAACATGTTTATTTTGGGAGGACGTAAGAGAACGAGAAGCAAACTCTCTCCTTGCTACTATTTATAGGTCGGGCAAATTAAACCCATGCGCCAAGTGGCGGTCTCTCCGAATCCCGTGCAATGAATTTGCATTTATGGTGATGAACCTGATGCTTCGAATTCGGCCAAGTCAAAAACGGCTATTTAAAGCACTCGAAGAACGTAACAGTCGGACCAATAAAGACACATCATGCAAACGGATGCGCCGGCCAGACACCGCGCATCGTACAGACGCGCCCGTTCCAAAGCGCCCCGTATGGATGTGCCCAACAAAGTACAGATCTATGCGTCCTAAACACGCATGGACCCATGCGCCCATTCAGGCTCGTCACCCATCAAGCAACTAATGCTCAAGTGACAGAGTTGGCAGCACGTCCCCCGAGGACTGAACAGTTAGCAGCTTTTTCAGAAAATGAAGCATCGCTGACGTCAGCATCATCATTACTTTCCTCCGGCAGTTACAAGCCACGTAGCCGCCCAACCATTTTGCATGTGCCTCCGCAGCCATACGCCCAAATCTATGTATGCGCCTCAAAAGCCATGCGCCTCAGACTTTTCTTTGAACCCTAAAGACAGAGGTCAAGTCACTACTGAAGCCCCGCATGCGCCTCAAAAGCCATGCGCCCAGACTGGTTCGTGACTCCTAAAGGTTACAAGCCAAGGTCTAATCATGTGCCCAATCCTAGGCGCATCCTGTCAGATTACTCTCCACCAAATTCGGGATCTTTGAGCTACGGATACGCGCCCTTTGACTCAGTTCAGCCGATGAAGGGTTGCTAATCACCCAAGATCTCAGCAACCGAAAGATCTTCTCCCTTGCTACGTGTCAGCTCTGCCGCAGCCCACAAATGCAACAAGAAGAGTTCAACTCCTTAATCCGAGTGCGCCGCCCATGCGCCTCCATCTGCAATCACCATGTGGCATCCCCACAAACAGGCGTATCCTACATATGCGCGTATAAGCAGCCAACCTGCTGCTTATAAATAGAAGGATCATCCTCTCTCACACACAGACAGACTGTCAGAGATCAAGACGCACAGTCAACCACAAAGTTTACTCCCAGAGATCGAAAGAGACACTCAACGTCTTCTTCCTCTCCGCAAACTCTAGCACCCAGAGCAAATCAGACCTTCAGAGAACTGAGAACCATCGTCAGATCGTCAACGGAGTCAACGCATTACCACTCGCTCCATCGATACAGGGACCCAGATAAACAAAAGTGTTCTTCTAGGACTACATCTATGTCCTACATTGTAACACTGTTCTGTTTGTAATTAAAATTTCAATCAAAAGATTTTAATGGCAAACAGATATGTCTGCGATAGGAGCTGTGATGAAAGAGTTGGACAAGAATCAAGTCCAGTTGGCTCATCCTCCTGCGGGTACGTTATCTTTATGCCTCTCTTCGGATGAGATTTTTTGACTTCAATTTTGCATGCTTCTCGTGAGGCTGACCACGACTGTATGTTCCCCTGTAGACAATGAGAAGGGACCCCCTTTTTTCGTCTATTGATAGACGTTCAAGTAAAGAATAAAGAATATTTTCAAAATGAATGTGGTTTTGTGAAATATCGGAACTAGAGGTAATGTGGACGTAGCAAGGATATTTCTGGTGGGTATTCTGCTGGAAAATTTGATGTGGTCATATTATCTGTTTTATATTCAAGTTTTTTTAATATAGATAATAAGTTGAACGAAGCTGCTAATGGAGGTAATATGGACGTAATAGCAGAGGATGTTCTATATCTAACCAGAGGTAATATGGACATGGAAAGATATATAACATTAGACGGGAGTAGATAATTCAGAGGTAATATGGACGTGATTATCCTTGATGAATGCTTTGCTTAGAGGTTATATGGACATGGCAAAACATTTCTTAATCGTTCCACTGGGGAAATAATTATCGAAAAATAATTTAGAGGTAATAGGGACGTGACTTGTTTTTCGTCAAACCGAGTTTGGACAGAGTCAAAAACGGGAATGATTTCACTGGAGAAATATTTTAGAGGACCTATTATCCAAGGCGTATTCAAGACTCTTGAAATACGGATAATAGTTAGATAATTTTTCGAATCACATAAACATCGTACTGTACATTTACATGACTGAACATATGTGAACATTATTTATAAAAGGTTACACATAGTATTTTTTTCAGAAACTTGCCGTTGATAGGCATCATGAGCAAGTCACCATCAGGCTTGGTTAGTCGGTACGCACCGTTAGAATACACTGATTCTATGATGAAAGGACCTTCCCATTTAGGCTAAAATTTCCTTTTTGTTTTGTGCGTCATGACCATTGGTCTTCTCACTGCTAAGACTAGATCACCAACTTGGAAGATTCTTTCCTTCACCTTTTTATTGAAGGCTCTGGAAAGGCGTGCTTGGTATAGCTCAATGCGCTGCTGAGCTAACAAGTGTTTTTCGTCTAGCGCTTTGTCACGTCCCAGAGCCAAAATACTGGGAAGCGGGGGCGGACATAGCCATCTACGTATATTGAAGTGCAACCCACCTCGCTATACGGTCACGGCTGTCTAGATACATGAGGGTTTAACTACAAGCCAACAGTCTCTTATGGTCATGAATAAGCCTAGTGTCTCAATCACAAGCAAGTAAGCAAATGTCACAAGATGTAAGATCACCAAATATACAATAGTAAGGCGTCCCAAACATTACATATTCAGCTGATCATGAAGCTAGTCATTACAAAATGTGAAGACTAGCAAGAGTTTAGTCATACATGATCAATCCTAGGATCTGTCAATCATGTTACAGCCCGTAGGCAGACAGTAAGTAAAGGTGCAATCGAGCTAAACAGGTGCTCGTCAGCTAAACGCCTCAAAAGAATATTTTTTACAATAAAGTGGGAGAGCCAAAAATAACCTACTCGTTGCCCTGGTTACGCCTGGTGGTCACCATCGGGCTGGAAAGTCGGTAGATCCTCTGGAGCTGCTCCAAAATCTGGCTATATAAACCAGCTGGGTCAGATCCCAGAAAGAGCAAGTGCCACAAAGGAAGCTTCACTTAGGAACTAAAACCAGCAATTAGCACAAGAGTATAAATAAGTAGGAACTGGAAATATGAAAATATCAGGATGATATACGACGAGATAACCATGGAACTATTCAGATAACCGGGTTACAACCCGTAAACCAAACAAGAACCGGGGTTGTAACCCTTCATCTGAATGGAGCTTGGTTTCCCACCATTTATCGGCAAGATAATATAAGAAAATTAGGTCATGTAACAATCTAGTACAGGATCAAGATAAGACTTAGACTGATCATTCCCTATTCAACAATCATGGCCAAGCAATAAGTACGGCTTGATACTTTAACTAACTAGGGTTACCACAGGCCTAGTTACTAACAAGATACAGTGAGATTATTCTACAGCCACAAGCCCTGCAGACCATCCAGGTTACCCAGGTCGAATATTAGGGGTTGAATTCAAGTGGGTACATCGTCCAGGAAATGTATGTACCCTTAAGTGACTTAGAGGGTGCAACACATGACAGTGTGCTGGAAATGTGCCCTACTCGACGGCAGGCTATAGATCTCAAGCGCGCCCAGGTAACGGAATTGCCTGTAGCTGAGAAATCTCTTTATGACTACTGTCTTATTCTGGTTATTAGCCTTAGTCCATTTCAGTAGGTACCCTTGACCGTGGTACTCAGGGGTCCCATCCTAAGCATGACGCAAGATAAGACTGGTTCATTTGTATAAGCACAATCGCCCACGGTGTCCAGGTTATTCATACTTGTCATGTCATGTCATGTTAGCTGCCGTAACAGCAATTCGAGACATAATATGCCAGGTTTACTTGTCAGGAGTGCGCCACGACGGGCCACTATCATGCATTATCATGTCGTGCCCATGTACCGTATCAGGTTCATGTATCATGTCGTGTTCATGTCATAATTATCCCATATTACACTAAGGATCAAGAGAAACAACACGGATAAGGTAACAAGATTTGTCATAGCAAAACAAATGGTACAAGAGATCAAAAGGGGTGCCAGGGACAACGTGCACTAGTAAACAGCATGCGCCAACAAACAGCATACGCCAGCAAACAGCCAGTAACAACATTCACCAGCAAACAGCATGCGCCAGCAAAATAGCATGTGCCAGCAAACAGCCAGCAACAGCATACGCCAGGACAGCATGCGCCAGCAAACAGCATATGCCAGCAATAGCATGCACCAGTAAACAGCATGTGCCAGGACAGCATGCGCCAGCAAACAGCATACGCCAGGACATCATGGGCCGGTAAACAGCATGCGCCAGCAAACAGCCAGCAACAGTATGCACCAGCAAACAGTATGCGCCAGGATAGTATATGCCAGCAAACAACATGTGCCAGGACAGTATGCGCCAGTAAACAGCATACGCCAGCAAATAACATGCGTCTGCAAATAGCCAGCAACAACATATGCCAACAAATAGCATGCGCCAGGACAGCATGCGCCAGTAAACAGCGTACGCCAGCAAACAGCCAGCAACAGCATGCGCCAGCAAACAGCATGCGCCATGACAGCATGCGCCAGCAAACAGCATGTGCCAGCAAACAACATACGCCAACAAACAGCCAGCAACAGCTTTTTGCCAGCAAACAACATGCGTTGCTCATTTTCCCCAACCAGCCTCCAATGGCCATAAAAACCCATGAACCAAAAGACCATAAATCACTCAAAATAAGTCAAAATTAGGACTTTCAATGGTCTAAATTGGGTAGAATCAAATTTCCTACAACATGGAGCCATCAAAACTTGAAAACAAAAAGGTTTGATAGATCAAAACCATAAAAATCCAAAAATGGCTAAAACCTAGATCTACAAGAAAATATACAAGAAAATGTAAAATGATAAGAACTAAGGTGGATTAGAAAGTTGCATAAAAGAGTTTAGAACAATAAAAATGGTGGGTTCCTTCATGAAGCAAGTCGTACTTGCCTAGGCTAGGGTTCTCTTGGCTGGTGGTGGAGAGTAAATGAAGAAGGAAGGAAGTAATGATAAGAGAGAAAGGAAAGGGGTTATAAATAAGGAGGGTGGTGGTAGGTAGGAGGGTTCACCTTTGGTTCATGATGAACCAAAGCAAACCAAGCCAAGCCGAACCAACCCAAGAATAAACTAGTCAATGAAATGCTAGAATAAATCAAGCAGGAAGACATGCAATACGGGTCAAATTATGTATACGTATACAAAGATACGTAATACGAACCACAGGCATTACATGCTTCGAGCACCTGTAGTCGCAGATGGTAGCTTTCTTCGGTAGTCAACTCGCTGGCTAAGGCTACTCGAAGAGAAGGGATCTGGATTTCTAGGGGAAGAACTGCTTCGCTTCCATAAACCAGAGAGAATGGCGTACTGCCTGTTGGAGTCCGGACCGGTGTATGATAGGCCCATAAACATTTGCCGAGCTTCTCATTCCAATCATGCTTGTTTGAAGACACGAACTTCTTGAGAAGCTTAATGATGGTTTTATTGAAGGCTTCTGTTAGCCCATAAGCCACTGGATTGTAGGCAGTAGAGGCTACATTCTGGATTCGATTCCTATCGCAGAATTGATAGAATGTATGGCTTATGAATTGTGGACCATTATCATGGATGATCCTACGAGGTAGGCCGAAGCGGTAGATAACGTGATCTTTGATGAAACTGATCACGTTCGACGCCTTCACTTCGGTGAGTGGTATAGCTTTCGCCCATTTGGAGAAGTAATCGATTATGGCTAGAATGAACCGATGTCCTTTAGAGGATGGCGGGCTGATTGGGCCTATGACGTCCATACCCCAGGCTTCAAAAGGCCAAGATACGGCCGTCGGGTATAGAAACTCCAAAGATTGATGAATGAAATCGGCGTAGAATGATAAGATCTACACTTTTTTTGTATATTCAACAGCATCTGCTATCATTGTGAGCCAATAATAACCCATTCGTTTGAGGCGATCTTGTAATTTGGGGCCTGGTTGATGTGTACCACAAACTCCGTCGTGAGCCTCCTGGAGTGCATATTTGGCTTCTGTGTCTGATAAATATCGTAAAAGTAGCCCGTCATAAGAGCGTCGGTATAGCATCTTGGTAGCTATGTCGTAGTAAAATCTGAAGGATCGCCTTTGGATAGACACTGCTTCCTTCGGGTCCTCGGGGAGGATTCTATAGACGACGTAGTCTATGAAAGGAAATCTCCAGTCTTTAACATTGACGTTTGTTTCCGTTGTGTAACTGTGATGAATATGCAAGGCATTTTTTATATAGAATAGTTCTCGACCAGACACTGTGATTGACTACTGAGTATTGGTAGGGACGGTCAAGGAAGCAGCGAGACCGGCTAGAGCATCTGCTTCTATATTCTGTAGTCGAGGCACGTGCTCGATAAAGAATCCAGCGAAAGTAGACGCTAACTCGATTGTCGCTTTGTGATAGGGAATGAGATCTTTGTGACGAACTTCATAATCCCTTCCGACCTGACTAACTATTAGCTTAGAATCGCCGTAAGCTTCTCGCTAGTCAACTCCCAGTTGTTTTGCCAGTTGCGAGCCGATTAATAGGGCATTATATTCTGCCACATTGTTGGTGCAGGGTTCCATGAGAGAATATGCACGGTCTATAACTAGATGGTCGGGTGATACGAGCATGACTGCTACTCCGGCCACGATATTTCCTTTAGGTCATGTTCTTGATGCTCCGTCAAAGAACATTCGCCAAATGAGGATTTCTTCAGTTGCGGTGTTAGACTCCACTACTTCATCAGAGATTTCGTCGTAGAGTTTAGAAGATTCTGACACCGGATGAGCTGTAAGAAAATCAGCTAATGCTTGGCCTTTTACTGCCTTCTGAGGAACGAATAGCATATCGTATGGAGTCAACAGCATTGTCCATGTAGCTAAACGGAAATTAAGAGAACCCGATTTAGTCATCAGTATTTTGAGAGGATTGACTTTAGATATGATGTGGATAGTCTGCCCAGACATATAGTGGCGTGTCTTCTGGATGGCAAATACCAGTACAAGGCATTCCTTTTCTACAGGTGTGTATCTGTGCTCGGCACCCACCATTGTACGGCTGAGGTAGTAGATTGCATGTTCATGGTCGCCTTCATTCTTCTGAGCTAATAGGGCGCCAAGAGAATGGTCCATAGCACGGACATATAGTAAGAAGGGCTTCCCCATTATTGGAGCTACCAATACTGGGGGTTTGTGAGATACTTCTTGATGTCATCGAATGCGCGTTGATATTATTCAGTCCAGACGAAAGATATGCCTTTCTTCATGAGCTGAGTGAATGGTTGACACCTTCCAAAAAGGTTCAAAATGAATCGTCTGATGTAGGCTAGCCTTCCTTGCAGTCCGCGTAGCTCTTTGAGGTTTCTTGGAGGATGCATATCGAGGATAGCCTTCACTTTCTTCGGGTCAAGATGTATACCCTTTGAAGTGATGACAAAACAAAGGAACTTGTCGCTGGAGACTCCCAGAAAGGACTTGGTTGGATTCATCTTGAGTTGGTGTGTATGCATTAGTTCGAACACCGTTCTCAAGTCTTGGAGGTGGTTGCCCTTGAGACGACTTTTAACTACGATGTCGTCTACGTAGCACTCTACCGTTTTGTACAAATGATCGTAAAAAATTGTGTTCATAGCTCGCTGGTATGTCGCCCCTGCATTTTTTAATCTGAAGGGCATCACCGTATAGCAGTATACCCCCAACGATGTTCGAAAAGATGTGTGCTTCTCATCGTCCGGGAACATCTTGATCTGGTTATAGCCTGAGAACCCATCCATGAAGGACATCCGCTCGAAGCCGCAAGTATTGTCAATCATTACGTCGGTGATCGGTAGAGGGAAGTCGTCTTTCGGGCATGCAGAGTTCAAATTACGATAATCGATACAGACTCGAACTTTACCATTCTTTTTTATGACTGGAATAATGTTGGCAACCCAGTCAGGGTGTTGTTCTTCATGAATAAATCTACTGGCAATAAGCTTCTTGATTTCATTCTCGGTGGCCTCCATGACATCTGGTCAAAATCATCGTTGCTGCTGCTTCACTGGCTTAGCTTTAGACAAAATATTTAGGTGGTGCATGACGACTTTAGGGTCCAGGCCTGGCATATTTTCATAGCTCCATGCAAAGACGTCGATGTATTCTTTTATAAGCTGTATAAGAGAGTGTCGTTCATCGCCAGATAGACTTTTGCTGATGAAGATTGGTTTAAAAGATGATTCATCACCTAAATTGACTTGGACGACTTCGTTTTCGGTAGGTGGTTCATGTTGTTTGAAATGCAACTCCCACCTAGTATCCATCTTTTGGGCCTATTGTTTAAGCTCGATCGATTGGACATCGTCTGCAATTTGGTCAACTGAAACCATGTTGACGAACATAGTTGCTTTGAACATATCGCCAATGTTCGAGTCTGAGTCCCAGATGCAGGAACCAGAAGAATGAGAACAACGATCTGCTTCATCATCTGATCTTTCGGGAGTTGTTGGAGGAGTGACATAACCCAAACCAACACCGTTTCGTTGATAGTAGTTCTCAGGTTTGCCGGGAGGAGCAAAGTGTCGCATTGGCAACCGTCGTCTCCGGCCGTAATTTAGCCCCTGGTCACTTTTGATGTCATATCCTATGTTCTGGAGGATATTCTTGGCCTGCCAACTATATCGAAAAAGTTGCATTTTTCCAGAGTTATAGTCAGCTTTCGTGTTGTGCTTGGGAGAAGTAGAGTCCGGAACAAACTTTCTTTTGCCAATTATTCGACCGAAGATGATTAGTTCTTCACCCTTCTTTTCTGGCTGGAACGATGAAGTAGTGGATATCTTCTGGGTAAACTTTTTTCTACAGGTGAGGTGTCATGACCGACATGCAGAGGTGTGGGCCTATGCCGTGCTCTAGAGCGTATATCGTATCTATGTAGTGGTTTACAGATCGATAGACATCGGAGTAATTCAAAGATAAGCCTTTAATAAAAAAATATGCAAGTTCTTCTTCAGGGATAACATCATCCGCTGAAGGTACATTATTATGAGTATTGATATACTCATTGAGAGGATCATCATCTGGAAGAGGAGCCACAGTCTTGGCCAAGTTCACCACGTAAGGTAATTCTTCAGGATTGGGAGGACGGACTTCAGCAGGTTCCTCCCGAGGTGTCTTGTGGAGAGTGATGGTCAATAGTTTGACCTTATTAGGGTTCTTCTTTTTCATCCAGATTATGAGAGGCTTCAGAGTACTTTTTGTGTAGTACGTCATTTGACTCGGATAATCAGGGGACCATCATTGGAGGATGAACTTGCTTCAGCTTCATCGTCCGCTTCATTGCCGTTATCCTTGGAGGGCTGAGATTGGTAAAGTACCGAATCTCCATAGTAGGCTTCGATACCCCTAAAAGGATCGACATCGACAAACTCCGTCTTTACGACGCCATCGCTCTTGACGTACTTGAAGCACTAGTGAAGTGTGGAAGGAACGATCATGTTCTCGTGTATCCACGGACGTCCCAACAAGACATTGTAGGATACATTGGCATCGATCACATAGTAAGAAACCTCCGTTCAGAGATCACCGATCTGGCACTTGAGACGGATCTAGCCCAGCGGGTGGCTTCTCCGAGCATTGAAAGCCATAATAGTTGTATTGGTTGCCGATAGCTTGTGCATAGGAATTCCTAGAATTTGAAGTAAACTTCTAGGAATGATGCTGAGGGAGGAACCTGGATCGATGTGCATCTGATCCACCTTAATCGCCCTGATATACCCTGTATAGTACAGAGGTCTATCATGACAATTATTTTTGAGTAGCATGTCCTCCTGTGAAAAGGTGATGTTGGGTACCACTTTTATAGTACTGTGGCAGTGGGGACAGGAGATAGGGCCTTCAGCGAGGGCTTTGACTTCAGCGAGATAAGAGTCGGCATATAGTAATACCTCACTTAAGGCCTTCTGCGTTTCTTTGGAGGGTCGCAATAGATCGAACAGAGACAACCTAGCAGGTGTATTGGCCAGCTGTGCCAGTATATCAAAGTTGTAGGGCCGTTCCATGCCTTCAGGAGTTGGCACCTTCAGAGACTTGTCAAATCGCGTCTCCTTCTGCTTGGCTTTGTCGGTAGTTGAAGGCTTAGATGGGCCAACTTCTGAGCTTGTGGGGGCAGCAGGAGCATGAAAAGGTACCGCTTCTTCTTGTGCGGGGTCGTAAGTCTGAAGATAAGCCTTACTCGATCGCGTCTCGCTAGATAGAACTTCGTAGATGGGAGAAAACACCATATAGCATGACTTATATTTCTTGCCCTTTTTTTTCTTTGGAAGATACCACCCCCTGCGTCATTTCTTGCACAAGGTCCGGATGGACCCACATGATCTCACCACGTTCTGTCGTGAGTGGCACCAAGGTTGAGTTGCGAGTTGGCGGCAGGTTGACGACTTCCATTATTGCCTTAGGGATCGGGACCACGCCATTTGGGACTTCTGCGGGAGGAAAGTCACCAAACTGAAGAGAGATCATGTTAGAAGATACGACCTTATCTTCAGCTTCAAGGTTGATCACTTGGCTGTCGATAAGCTGTTGTATCTTCTTCTTCAGGATGATGCAATCCTTGGTAGAGTGATGCACGTACTGATGATAAAGACAGTACTTGGGATCGTTGAGTTGGTTCGCCTCTGCAGGACGTCGTGGTGGAGGCAATGTCAATTTATTACCCTTTGTCAATGTGTAAAAATGGTAATGACATCGTCTTCGTCAAAGGAGAAGGTCTCCTTAGGCTTGTCGGAGGCGCCCTGAGAATTGGAAGCTTCCTTGGAAGTGTCGACCTTCAGGACTTCTTTCCCTTTGCCCCCACGGACATGGATAGTTTGAGGATGCTTGCCCTTGTGTTCAGATTTGGGTATTTTCAACCCCAGTAGTTCCAGAATAGGGACGTCATTTTCAGCAGTATCAGCAGCCCCAATAAAAGTGGGCCATGTATCATACTTATGTATACCCAGACAGAACTTCACTGTAAGAAGGAAGTTATGTCGACAAGTATCCATAATTCTGAGTCTGGTATGCCGAAGGGCATCTTTAATGCTAGCCGCCTGAAGCGTTCGATGAAGACAATGACAGACTCAGTCCTCCTTTGCTTGGTCTCGATGAGGGTGGACATACTAACATGCATGCCACTGTCATAAAACCTGTTGAGGAACAACCTCTCCAAGTCTTTAAAAGAATAGATACAACCGTCAGGCAGACTGCAGAATAATTCAAAGGTTACCCCCTACAAGGTGCTAATAAACAGCTTTAACAGGAACGGATCGTCCCTAGGTAAGTGTAGAGTCTGCGTATTGAAGTATGTCATGTGTTGACGAGGAGAAGTCAACCCGTCAAATAAATTTTGCGTCAGCGGCTTATAGTTAGGAGGACAAGTAGCATTCTCCCATTCAGGAGGATAAGGTTGAGATATCCCCATCTTCTAAAGCTCGTCTTTGTGTGAGATGGTGTCGAGACGGGCAACCAGAGAATCAATTGCATCCTGTTGATTGAGCAGGTATTGGAAAATGGCTACTAAACGGTTGTCAGGTGTCGTTGGCGAAGGACCACCCCCAGCATTTGTAAGATTTGGAAGAGGCACAACGGAATGATACTCCTTTTGTAGTGAAGGAGGATTATTGCTATGAGCCGGACTAACGTGAGCCGAGACATTTTGTTGAGGTAGAGGAACAGCCCCAGCAGCTTTGACCGCCATGATACTGGTAAGCATATCAGTGATCTTGGCAAATGCTGTTTTGAGACCCTCTAGCTGTTTGCTGGTATGATCACTGGCTTCTTCAGATCTTTTTCCGTCTGCCATGTATGTAGATAACATGTGAGGATGAACAGAGAAAACAGTACAACTGGTGCTGATAATGTCTATCTCTGAGTTGACAAGTCCCTCATCTTTAGGTAGGGAAGGTAGATAGTCGCTATCAGACTCAGAAAGATCGTCGTCCTACGGAAGGCTACCTCCAGTGTGAAGGTCATCCGCTTCAGACTCTGAGGGAATGCTACCTCCAGCTTGGGAGTCCTCGTCATCTATACGGAATCTCGCCTTTGACCGAGTACATATATAGACTCCTTCAGATGTGACAGCCTGCTGGCCATTTATTGGTAGACTTCTTCTTCTTCTTCTTCTCGCGAAACTGAGAGAAAAAGTTTGGTTCGTAGTCCATCGTCTTTGATTGGGGCTTCCATAAGGGGGACCCTATGAAGCCATGTTGGATGAAACACACAGCGGCTTTTCATCGTCAGAGAAATACAGCCGTCGAAACACGAACTATTTTTGAGGCTCTCTCGTTGCTTTAGAGCAGCAACAGTTGATGACAATGCTGGTGCACGGATGTGCACCATGAATTGCTGTGTCTTCCCTTGCTTTACGCTTATGATTTATCATGTCGCGTAAGTCAGCGAAAGGGAGTTTTGCCTTAAAACCCATGTCACATGCATTGCCGAGCTTTGCATGTGGGTTTGTAAGGAGAGTTGGCGCATCCAGACTTAGTTCACGTACAGGGGCAACCCCCACACCTAAGTTCTGTGATGTCCTTGAAGACAGTCCCGTGCTATACGCGTTGGGGCCTATCTTTTTGTTGTGGGCACATAGGCCCTGGAGTCTGTATTTGGGTGCATGCTTCTTTTCAGCATGTCTAAGCTTCCTCGATGTGGGCCCATAGTATGGATCAGTTGAGCCTGGGCGCATAGCCTTGGGCACATGACCCTGGATGCCCAATCTGTCGAAGACAGAAGCCTTCTGATTAGAATTATGTGCCCACATACCCTCTTGGGCGCATAGCTTTAGGCGCATGCTCGGTGGAGCAACGATGTTTTCTTCCAGTTTGCGTCCTTCTGTTATGAGCCTCGCTGGGTTTGCCCAGAGTGTCGTACACTCCGATTTTTGGCATCGTAGTATTTTTCTTTGCCAAGTCTCGAGCGTTGAACACTCTATTGTTGGTTGCACAAGGGAGAAGTCACTGGGCTAGTAGAGTCCGGAACGGTGTGAGCCTTCTTCATTTGGGGAGCTTCTGTGGCAGAGCCATGCACCCATGTGATAGAGTCCTTCAGTTGCATATCTGCTATGGCACTGGCATGATATGCACTGCGAGCCTTCGGAAGCCAAGTCTTGCGAGACTTGTTCGGCTTCGCTGATTTTGAGGGAGTAGAGCCGTCCCTCGAGAGCATCTATTCGAACGCCTGCTGATCGAACTTCACGATCAGCATCTTCTGAGTGCTCCCTACTTTATCGGTATCGAATTGCATCACCACCTTCTCGTCAGAGGAAAATGTAGTCCCCAGCAGAGTCGCTATTTTTATGGACACACAAAAAAAGAAAAAATGCTATCTTTTTTTATTAGCACAAGGCACCACAAATCGAGTACGCTGAGAGATCATGCGCTGAGGATCCCCGAGTATAAAAAAGAATTCTGGGGAATGGGACGATGGAGATCGAGCGACAGTTGCTCCTTTACTCCGTTGACACTTCGATTACAAAAGTGGGAGAAAACCTAAGAAAATTGCTAACTCTCGGCTCACTGACAATAAGTGCAGCAATTTGGCTCTTAAAAATGCTCTACGTTCTGTGTTATGAAGAGGGATGAGACCCCTTTTTATAGTAGTTCTTGAGCTGGAATGATGTTATGTGTCACTACCACATTTCTAGTATGGGGTATTTTGGTCATTTTTTAATTTTTAGGAATTATTTGAATTTATTAGAATTTATTGGAATTTATGTGATTTTAATATTAATTAATTAAATTGATAAGTGGTATGTTGATTTGAGACTAGTTTGGACCTTGTAGACTAGCCTAGAACCTAAACTTAGCTATGGTGACTAGTTTAGCATGATAGGGTCTTAGTCTAATTTAAGTTAAACTAATTTAAGTCATTTAGAATCAAGTTGTAATAGGTGGAATAGTGATTTAGAACCATGACTTACGACTTAAGGACTTAAGCCCATAACTCATGTAACTTAGCCCATAGCCCATCACTAACCCTAACCCTAACCCACTATGGCCAGCCAAGCATTGGTATTCCCCCTATAAGTAGTCTCTTCCATTTAGGGCTAGCCTCTTTTAGGAAAGATCAAGTTTAAAGAAGAGGTATTTTCCTAACTTCATTAATTCATAGAAAATCCATTTTAATTCATTTTTCCCTCAAACTAATTGCATTAGATTCTAATTTTCTTTCTCTTACTGTTTATGGAGAATAATCTCAGTTTGTGGACAATTTGGGAGAGTTTGGCCATCAAGAGGATCACCCCTCTTTGGAGCTTTTGAGGAGATTTTGATACCAATAGGTAATCCTACCAAATCTTATTGTAATTGCTGTTATTATGTATATTAGCCTAGATCTAGGTGTCCCCTAGCTAACCCTAGAATTTTATGGCATATTGTGTCCATTTCGTGTCCTAAATGGACATGTATCAGTCCCATAGGCTAAATGTTTGTAGAAATGCCTCTTAGGAATTTATTTTGTTATTTTTCGAATATTTTTGAACAACTTTGTAGATCTAGGGTTCCTCTCGAATTCTTGTGAAGACACATAGGGGTTTTGAGTTGTGTCGTGTCCACACGAGGGACACGAACTCATTATTTTGGCACTGACATGTTTCCCCTGCTATTCGTGGCCTCGTGCTCGTTGCACAGGCCATGTGGCGAGCTAGGATTGGACGAGAGGGTGGGGGCAGTGACTGACATGAGGGCCCCCAAGCCTCGAGTTTTAATAGGCTCTGATACGCTGTTCGTATCCCTTCTGGACACGTCATGGACACACTTCGTGGACACTGACGCACTCACCTAGACCTAGTCTAACACTAGACCCGAGCACATGGTCTCTCGTATTGTGCATCGAGTCCAATGCGGCTCGACATGGCCGCACGAGGCCTGATATTTTACTGTCTTCTGATACTAAGTTGTTTTGCAGCTGGACACCTCGTGTCCAGCTATGTGGACACGAGCACACACCCTTGACACATGTGCACATGTACCACCCCTCTGCCATGATTATTTTTGGGTTTTGAATGGTTTTCGAATTCAATTTTGGTTTATATGTGTTGGTACGTTGGGGCTTCATGTGGGGAAGATTGTTTGGATTTTGATATGTTTAAATGTAAGGTTGATACTCAAAATTCTGAACTGAACATTATGTATCATGTATACACATTTCTGAGCCTTACTGAAATTTGAATGATATCATATTAACCTAATTGTTAACTGAAAACTGAAATGTAGCTTGGGCTACTTGACAATAAACTGAGTTTTGATTCAAAACTGAGAACTGAGTTTGAATATTACCTAGGATTTTGAAATATAAAAAAAAATACTGAGTACATCCTTCTCTGAATATGTTACCTGGGTTTATCTGAGTTTGGGTTATTGGTTATACGAAAACTGGGTTTGGGAATAACTGAGTTTACTATCAGTTTGGTTTTAAGATTGTGACATATGTCAGTTTATTTAGGAATTAACTTGAAAGGTTTAACTGAGAACTGACATGTACACGCACATGGTTACACATGATGAACTGCTTCCTACTGATTTCATTTTCCTATACACACATTCACTGTTTTGAAATCCTGAAACCTACCACACATTTCACTCAAAACTGAGATCATGTACAACACCCTACCTATTGTCATATTGTACACTATTTCCCTTTCACTACACACACATTCCCTATCTAAAACCTGAGATTCACCCTTCATTTCCCACACACACAAATACTGACATATGTGAATCACACACACAGGAACACCCTAGTATCTACTGTCATTCATGCACATACACACTCACATAGTGTTCATACACACACACAAGCATGAGATTCATTGCACACTATTTTCAGTCACTAACACAAATGTTCACACACACAAACATGTAAACCTAGTACACTGTTAGCTTCTATTAACACACACACATTACCTTGCTTGGTGTATTCCCTTTATATATATATATATATATATATATATATATATATATATATATATATATATATTGTGGGTAAATGGTTACTAGTGTGTATGTGAATGTGTAGTAGGGATTTCATTAGCCTCTTTGTATTTGGCCTATGGCCTGTGTGTATCACTAGGATAGGAGACTTGTATGATATTTAGCTAGTTAACCTAGAATTAACTTGTTAAGCCTAGGTTTGACCAACCTAGACTAGTTTGACCAAGTTTAACCTCGTTTGACCTAGTTTGACTTAATTAGACTAGAATTGACCTAGTTGACTTCTAGGGTTGACCAGAGTTGACCAAGGGTTGACTTTGGTCTAGATTGACCTAGATTCATGTAGAATGCATTGAATTGCATCTTGTTATCATTTTAGACTTGTTGTGACTTGTGCTGTTCTAAATAGGAGCCAGACACCTCTCCTCGGACAGTGTATTTACTTTGGACATTCAGACATCAGGCGAGTACATTCTCTGATCATTTCATAACTTGTTAGAATTATATTCCTGCTTTAGATTACTTTACTTGATGCTGTCACGACATTATCACGGATTAGTACTATATGGATTTCTTCATGCGATGTTATCCCTCTCGGGAGCATCGGGTACATTGTGTCATATGCGTTTCACTTTCATCATGTACTCCTGTGCTTTCACCATACATGTACACTCTTGTGAATCATGTACTCTCATATTCACGGAGCCTTCATGTATACTATCATGTGTACCCTTTCATCGGCCTTCATGTGATATCATGTATAATAACATAACCTGCTTAGATCCTTGTGTATTGATTGGGGAAAACGGGGGAGTGCTAATAGTCATGTGAACAAATTCCATAGTAGTGTAGATCATGTGAAACTCCTTAGTGTAGATCATGTACTAATCTGTCCTGTTCACATGTGCTATCCTGTACTCTACATCACTAGCAACTATTAGTTCTCTATATACAGTAGCTATTTACATACAGTTCTATTCTTTTACATCATGTACTTTCTTTCAGTTTCATGTATCTTACTCTACTGCATGTTTATATTTTCTAACCTATTATGATCTGTTGAGATGTATTGTGCTCGCTCCTGTCCTGACTGGACCTGTTAAAAATATTACAGAGGACGAGGAGGAGGCCTGTGTGGATACTTTCTACGGGGCAGCCCTAGACGACACTTGTGAGCTGGACCCTCAGGAGGACCCAGCTCTAGCTGATGACTTTACCCCTACTGCCTAGACTGGCTTAGTTAGGCTTTATCTTACTTATGTTGTCTTGAGACTAGTTTAGTTAGGCTTTATTTCTGTCTTTGAGATCTGGATTATATATATTCTTTCATATTCAGTAGTTGAGACTTGTATTTTCTAGATGTTGCTGAGATGTTATCTTAGACTCTTCTGATCATCTGTATTTCTTTGAGTTCTATATCATATCGTGCTTCTTCTTCCTTAGTTGTGATTGAGTTTACATTCTGCTATGTCACCCCCATTCGGGGAGTATAAACTGCTTAGCATTATATTGTTAGATGTTGTGACCTAGGACAACGTTCTACCGCCGACACTGTGGCGTAGGCTGGACGTACCCACATCTCGTGCCCTTACTCTAGGGTGTGGGTTGTGACACGTTTTTAGTGGTGGCCCATGCAGGTCTAGACTAGAAGTGTAGTGGTATTCGAACCAGAGTATCACTACAGCCTGCAGTAGGATATAGGACATTAGTTTTCCAGGTACTCAATCACATTAGGAAAAACTCTTTTATTGCCATCTAAATCCTTATTGTCAATTGATTTCTTTTGAATTTTGCCTGTCCGCCTTTGTTATATCGCTTCTTTCTCAGAAATTGATACTCTTGTTGGTCTGCCTTCAGGATGGTGGAGACGCGGTCGTAGCGTACCATTCATGGGGATGCTGTAGAGGGGACTGCTACCTCTCAGCCAGTTCAGCAGGGACAGGAGACTGCAGCTCTTGCCACCTCTGTTCGTATTGGAACTCCAGCAGCAGCAGCAGGGGGTATGCCTCCACCGGCTCGGAGGCAGGACCCAGTCATCCCAGAGATGCCTTTCCAGCAGCCGTCGCCTACAGGATACGTGGATGCAGCACAGATGTTCGCCTACTTCCAGCAGTTTATGGACCGACAGCAGGCCCGACAGGACAAGGACATGGAGTTGGCCCTTACGACAGTCGCAGCCCGACCAGTGGTTCAGCAGCCGAGGACACCGGGGATAGAACAGTTTCAGAAGATGAGCCCCAGAGACTTCCTGGGGACAGAGGGGACTCTATATGCTGATGAGTGGATCGAGCATATAGAGGAGATCTTTCGCCTGGCCCGGATACCGACAGATCTCCAGATAGAGGCAGCAGCTAGCCGGATGCGAGATCTTGCTCGGACCTGGTATCAGTCAGACCCCAGGGTGGGGGTAGCTGGACAGACCTGGGAAGAGTTCAAGGGCTTCTTCAAGAAGAAGTTCTTTCCAGATTCAGCGCTCCGAGCCTTTGAGTCGCAGTTCGAGAGCTTAGTTCAGGGGAGCCTGTCAGTAGAGGAGTACGCTGGGGAGTTCGGTCGCCTCGGTAGATTCATAGAGGGCTTGAGCGAGACGACGAAGGCCCAGAGGTTCCGGAAGGGTCTGGTCAAGAAAGTCAAGTCCTTGACCAAGGGCAACAGGGATGCCACTTTCGAGGAGATTTTGACGGGAGCCTTATTGGCTGAGGATGATCTTGAGCTTAGGCTCAAGAGGGGGAGAGACCCAGTTGGGGGCAGCAGCAGCGGAGGCCAGGCCAAGAGGCCTCACTTTCAGCACCAGCAGCCGAGGCAGCTACAGCCGCAGCCGATCCAGCAGAGGCCAGTTCACCAGCAGCAGTTTCAGCATCAGACACCCAGGCAGCAGACAGTCAGTTGCACATTCTGTAAGAAGCCAGGGCATGGATGGCACGAGTACAGGAAGAGGCTCGGGAAGTGCCTTCTTTGCGGAGCGGCAGATCACCAGCTGAGGGATTATGCTAGGTCTGGGGGACGAGTAGCTCAGGGAGGAGGAGCTAAGGCTCCAGCAGGCCAGCAGAGAGGACCAACCCTGCCGACACAGTAGTCGAGATTTGTTCAGCATCAGCAACAGGCCACGGGAGGCCAGCAGGGGCAAGCTTTCACCATGGCGGCCGAGGATGTAGAGACGATAGGAGAGCTGATTGCAGGTTCGGTTCTTCTCGACTCCAGTCCAGCTTTTGTATTATTCGATTTCGGTGCTTCGTATAGCTTCATATCAGTATCATTTGCAATTAGACACGGTATCATAGCTGAATCGTTGCCTAGGACTTACAAGATCACGACTGGGGATGGCATTATCCTCGTGAGTGATGTTTGTAAGGGTCGGAGTGTTGTTCTGGGAGGCCGTGAGCTAGAGGTAAGCCTGCTCGTAATGCCATTGTCGAACTACGATATAGTACTCGGTATGGATTGGTTGAGCAGGCACCACGCCAGCATTGATTGCAGAGGGGGTAGAGTTCTCTTCAGAGTGCCGGGGGAGCCAGAGTTCGAGTACTCCAGACGTCAGGCAGAACAGAGCAGCGGGGTTTTCTGCGGAGTCTCGGTTGAGGAGCAGACGATTCCACACCCCTTGATAGCAGAGTATATGGATGTTTTTCCAGAGGAGTTGCCTGGATTGCCACCAGACAGAGACATTGAGTTCTCGATAGACTTGGTTCCAGGAGCGGAACCCATCTCTCAGCACGTCTATCGGGTGAACAACAGTGAGTTGGTGGAGCTGAAGAAGCAGGTGGATGAGCTGCAGGACAAGGGCTTCATCCGTTTGAGTTCGTCGCCATGGGGTGCACTAGTATTGTTTGTGCCGAAGAAGGATATGTCAGTACGGATGTGTATTGACTACAGGGCACTCAACAACCTCACGATCAAGAATAGATACCCACTGCCTCGGATCGATGATCTTTTTGACCAGTTGAGCGAAGCTCGGGTATTTTCCAAGATTGATCTGAGGTCGAGATATCACCAGGTGAAGGTGAAGAGGGAGGATATTCCCAAGATCGCTTTCAGGATACGGTACGGGCAGTTTGAGTTTTTGGTTATGCCGTTTGGGCTAATCAATGTACCAGCAGTGTTTATGAACCTGATGAACAAGGTGTTCCACCAGTACCTGGATCAGTTTGTGGTGGTGTTCATTGACGACATCTTGGTATATTCCAAGACTGAGGAGGAGCACGAGGAGCACTTGAGGATAGTGCTGGAGACTCTCAAGAAGGAGCAGCTTTATGGGAAGCTCTCCAAGTGTGAGTTCTTCTTGGACCGAGTTGACTTTTTGGGGTATGTGGTGACTGGAGATGGGATCTCAGTTGATCCCAAGAAGATCTTAGCAGTTGAGGCATGGGCAGCATCGATTTCAGTTGCAGAGATCCACAGTTTCTTTGGGCTGGCAGGATATTATAGGCAATTTTTGCAGGATTTCTTCCGGGTTGCAGAGCCATTGACTCGGTTGACCCGGAAGGATGCTGAGTATGTTTGGTCAGAGGAGTGTCAGGCAGCTTTTGATGAGTTGAAGAAGCGGCTTACGACAGCTCCAATTCTGATATTGCCTTCAGGATCAGGGGGATTCACTTTTTATAGTGACGCTTCAGGGAAGGGGCTGGGTTGTGTCTTACAGCAGCATGGGAAGGTGATTGCCTATGCTTCCAGGCAATTACGTCTCCATGAGAAGAACTACCCTACCCACGACCTGGAGCTTACAGTAGTAATATTTTCTCTGAAGTTGTGGAAGCACTATCTGTATGGGGAGCGGGTGGAGATTTTTACAGATCACAAGAGCTTAAAGTATGTGTTCACTCAGAAGGAGCTGAACATGAGGCAGCGCAGATGGCTAGAGCTGATAAAAGACTTCGATATATCACTTCAGTATCACCCAGGGAAGGCCAACGTGGTTGTCGATGCCTTGAGTAGGTATCCGACGGCCATGTGTTTGACTATGGATCGGCACTTGCTTACAGACTTGGAGAGCCTTAGAATTGAGGTGATTATGCCCGGAGTGCAGATGCAGATGTGGGGCCTGCAGATTCAGTCAGACATGGTGGAGAGGATCAAGTCAACACAGTTTGAGGACGTTGCTCTGCGGTGTCTCCGAGAGCAGGTTCGAACAGGATTGGTGGATGGAGAGTTTCTCTTGCAGAGGATGGTGCCTTGCGGCACGGTTCAAGGTTATGTGTGCCCAGCGAAGATCTCAGGGAGCAGGTTTTGCAGGAGGCCCACAGATCTCAGTACTCTATACACCCTGGTGCCAACAAGATGTACTGAGATCTGAGGAAGCATGTTTGGTGGTACGGGATGAAGCGGGAGGTAGCTCGCTTCGTAGCTAGGTGCTTGGTCTGTCAGCAGGTCAAGGCAGAGGGCAGAGGACCGGTGGATTATTGCAGCCGCTGTCCATTCCCGAGTAGAAGTGGGAGCATATCACTATGGATTTCGTATCTGGGTTGCCGCGTACACTAGGAGAGAAAGACGCGATTTGGGTCATCATTGACAGGTTAACCAAATCGGCCCACTTCTTGCAATTCAAGGTGGGTACGTCTACAGAGAGGCTTGCAGAGATGTATATGCGACAGATAGTCAGGATTCATGGGGTTCCGGTCAGCATCATCTCGGATCAGGATAGTCGCTTTACTTTCCATTTCTGGAGGAGTCAGCAGACCAGCTTGGGCACTCAGCTCAAGTTTAGTACTGCATACCACCCCCAGACGGACGGATAGTCAGAGAGGACTATTCAGACACTTGAGGATATGCTACGGACGTGCGTCCTAGACTTTAGAGGTTCCTGGAAGGATCATCTACATTTGGTGGAGTTTGCTTACAATAACAGTTTCCAGGCCAGCATTGAGATGTCACCTTTCGAGGCTCTGTACGGGCGTAGGTATCGTACACCCTTATCTTAGGATGATGTTGGTGAGCGAGCTTTACTGGGACCAGAGATGGTTTTTGACGCAGCCGAGAAGGTGAAGCTCATCATGGACAGACTTCGCGTGGCGCATGACAGACATCGACACTGGACCGATAGCTACCGGAGGCCGTTGGAGTTTGAGGTACAGATTAGAGTAGGATTAGATTTAGGGTTTATGTTTGTGATTTTGATCATGTTTGTTTATCATAATTAAATTGAGACCTTGCTTGTGATTAGGTTGGAGACCAGGTTTTTTTGAGGATATCTCCGACTCGTGGTACGATACATTTTGGTGGAGGTGGGAAGCTTAGCTCGCGCTTCATCGGCCCTTTCGTTATCAGCGAGAGAGTCGGCGACGTTGGCTTACAGGCTAGACTTGCCACCTGCACTAGTGGAGGTCCATAATGTATTCCATGTATCACTGTTGAGACGGTACGTGGCTGATCCTATCCATGTGCTCGATCATTCGGAGATTGAGGTTGGGCCTTCTCTCAGCTATCTAGAGCAGCCAGTGGAGATTCTGGATCGACGAAAGAAGGTACTGAGGAACCAGGTGATACCTTTGGTTCGCGTCGCATGGAGGCATCATTCTCCAGAAGAGTCTACCTGGGAGCGGGAGGATGAGATGTGCGAGCGATACCCATATATTTTTGGACCGTGAGGTATACTTTCTATCCTTCTCATTAGTTGCATTTCGCCTTTCAATTTTGAGGACAAAATTCTTTTAAGGAGGGTAGATTTGTCACTACCATATTTCTAGTATGGGGATATTTTGGTCATTTTTAAATTTTTAGGAATTATTTGAATTTATTAGAATTTATTGGAATTTATGTGATTTTAATATTAATTAATTAAATTGATAAGTGGTATGTTGATTTGAGACTATTTTGGACCTTGTAGACTAGCCTAGAACCTAAACTTAGCTGTGATGACTTGTTTAGCATGATAGGGTCTTAGTCTAATTTAAGTTAAACTAATTTAAGTCATTTAGAATCAAGTTGTAATAGGTGGAATAGTGATTTAGAACCATGACTTACGACTTAAGGACTTAAGCCCATAACTCATGTAACTTAGCCCATAGCCCATCACTAACCCTAACCCTAACCCACTATGGCTGGCCAAGCATTGGTATTCCCCCCTATAAGTAGTCTCTTCCATTTAGGGCTAGCCTCTTTTAGGAAAGATCAAGTTTAAAGAAGAGGTATTTTCCTAACTTCATTAATTCATAGAAAATCCATTTTAATTCCTTTTTCCCTCAAACTAATTGCATTAGATTCTAATTTTCTTCCTCTTACTGTTCATAGAGAATAATCTCAGTTTGTAGACAATTTGGGAGAGTTTGGCCATCAAGAGGAACACCCCTCTTTGGAGCTTTTGAGGAGCTTTTGATACCAATAGGTAATCCCACCAAATCTCATTGTAATTGCTGTTATTATTGCATATTAGCCTAGATCTAGGTGTCCCCGAGCTAACCCTAGAATTTCGTGGCATATTATGTCCATTTTGTGTCCTAAATGGACACGTATCAGTCCCATAGGCTAAGTGTTTGTAGAAATGCCTCTTAGGAATTTATTTTGTTATTTTTCGAATATTTTTGAACAGCTTTGCAGATCTAAGGTTCCTCTCGAATTCTTGTGAAGACACATAGGTATTTTGAGTTGTGTCGTGTCCACACGAGGGACACGAACTCACTGTTTTGGCACTGACACGTTTCCCCTACTGCTCGTGGCCTCGTGCTCTTTGCACAGGCCACGTGGCGAGCTAGGATTGGACGAGGGGTGGGGGCAGTGACTGACACGAGGGCCCCCAAGCCTCAAGTCGTCTCATGTCGTGTCGGACACGCACGAGACTCTGCACTGGTCTTGACTGATGGTTCAGTCGGGTTTTAATAGGCTCTGATACGCTGTTCGTATCCCTTCTGGACACGTCATGGACACACTTTGTGGACACTGACGCACTCACCTAGACCTAGTCTAACACTAGACCCGAGCATATGGTCTCTCGTGTTGTGCATCGAGTCCAATACGGCTCGACATGGCCGTACGAGGCATAATATTTTACTGTTTTCTGATACTAAGTTGTTTTGCAGTTGGACACCTCGTGTCCAACTATGTGGACACGAGCACACACCCTTGACACGTGTGCACATGTACCACCCCTCTGCCATGATTATTTTTGGGTTTTGAATGGTTTTCGAATTCAATTTTGGTTTATATGTGTTGGTACGTTGGGGCTTCATGTGGGAAAGTTTGTTTGGATTTTGATATGTTTAAATGTAAGGTTGATACTCGAAATTCTGAACTGAACATTATGTATCATGTATACACATTTCTGAGCCTTACTGAAATTTGAATGACATCATATTAACCTAATTGTTAACTAAAAACTGAAATGTAGGTTGGGCTACTTGATGATAAACTGAGTTTTGATTCAAAACTGTGAACTGAGTTTGAATATTATCTAGGATTTTGAAATATAAAAAAATACTGAGTTCATCCTTCTCTGAACATGTTACCTGGGTTTATCTGAGTTTGGGTTATTGGTTATACGAAAACTGGGTTTGGGAATAACTGAGTTTACTATCAGTTTGGTTTTAAGATTGTGATATATGTTAGTTTATTTAGGAATTAACTTGAAAGGTTTAACTGGGAACTGACATGTACACACACATGGTTACACATGATGAACTGCTACCTACTGATTTCATTTTCCTATATGCACATTCACTGTTTTGAAATCCTGAATCCTACCACACATTTCACTCAAAACTGAGATCATGTACAACACCCTACATACTGTCATATTGTACACTATTTCCCTTTCACTACACACACATTCCCTATCTAAAACCTGAGATTCACCCTTCCTTTCCCATACACACAAATACTGACATATGTGAATCACACACACAGGAACACCCTAGTATCTACTGTCATTCATGCACATACACATTCAAATAGTGTTCATACACACACACAAGCATGAGATACATTGCATACTATTTTCAGTCACTAACACAAATGTTCACACACACACACATGTAAACCTAGTACACTGTTAGCTCCTATTAACACACACACATTACCTTGCTTGGTGTATTCCCTTTATATGTGTGTGTGTGTATATATATATATATATATATATATATATATATATATATATATATAATATATATATTGTGGGTAAATGGTTACTAGTGTATATGTGAATGTGTAGTAGGGATTTTATTAGCCTATTTGTATTTGGCCTATGGCCTGTGTGTATCACTAGGATATGAGACTTGTATGATATTTAGCTAGTTGACCTAGAATTAACTTGTTAAGCCTAGGTTTGACCAACCTAGACTAGTTTGACCAAGTTTAACCTCGTTTGACCTAGTTTGACTTAATTAGACTAGAATTGACCTAGTTGACTTCTAGGGTTGACCAGAGTTGACCAAGAGTTGACTTTGGTCTAGATTGACCTAGATTCATGTAGAATGCATTGAATTGCATCTTGTTATCATTTTAGACTTGTTGTGACTTGTGCTGTTCTAAATAGGAGCCAGACACCACTCCTCGGACAGTGTATTTACTTGGGACATTCAGACATCAGGCGAGTACATTCTCTGATCATTTCATAACTTGTTAGAATTATATTCCTGCTTTAGATTACTTTACTTGATGATGTCACGACATTATCACGGATTAGTACTATATGAATCTTTTTATGCGATGTTATCCCTCTCGGGAGCATCGGGTACATTGTGTCACGTGCGTTTCACTTTCATCATGTACTCATGTGCTTTCACCATACATGTACACTCTTGTGAATCATGTACTCTCATGTTCACGGAGCCCTCATGTATACTATTATGTGTACCCTTTCATGGGCCTTCATGTGATATCATGTATAATAACATAACCTGTTTAGATCCTTGTGTATTGATTGGGGAAAACGGGAGAGTGTTAATAGTCATGTGAACAAATTCCATAGTAGTGTAGATCATGTAAAACTCCTTAGTGTAGATCATGTACTAATCTGTCTTGTTCACATGTGCTATCCTGTACTCTACATTACTAGCCACTATTAGTTATCTATATACAGTAGCTATTTACATACAGTTCTCTTCTTTTACATTATGTACTTCCTTTCAGTTTCATGTATCTTACTCTACTGCATGTTTATATTTTCTAACCTGCTATGATCTGTTGAGATGTATTATGCTCGCTCCTGTCCTGACTGGACCTGTTGAAAATATTATAGAGGACGAGGAGGAGGCCTGTGTGGATACTTTCTACGGGGCAGCCCTAGACGACACTTGTGAGCTGGACCCTCAGGAGGACCCAGCTCAAGCTGATGACTTTACCCCTACTGCCTAGACTGGCTTAGTTAGGCTTTATCTTACTTATGTTGTCTTGAGACTAGTTTAGTTAGGCTTTATTTCTGTCTTTGAGATCTGGATTGTATATATTCTTTCATATTCAGTAGTTGAGACTTGTATTTCTGGATGTTGCTGAGATGTTATCTTAGACTCTTCTGATCATCTGTATTTCTTTGAGTTCTATATCATATCATGCTTCTTCTTCCTTAGTTGTGATTGAGTTTACATTCTGCTATGTCACCCCCATTCGGGGAGTATAAACTGCTTAGCATTATATTGTTAGATGTTGTGACCTAGGACAGCGTTCTACCGCCGACACTGCGGCGTAGGCCGGACGTACCCACGTCTCGTCCCCTTCTCTGTCATCATTAGGGGTCTTACCACCATCGGTATCAATGTCTTCATCTTCAGCTTCATCACCGCTTGAGGCTTAATCACCCTTAACTTCAATATCAAAGTCTTCATCGCTTGGCAGTTCTTTAAAACTTTGATTAGCATCACTGGGGCTCCGGTCACTATCATTCTGATGATCACCACCTTTAACTTGAACGTCCTTGGTCATTGAATCCTAGTCCAGTACTTGAACGAGAGTTTCATTCATGTCGGGATCAGAAGCTGCATCATTCGGGTCTTCTTCAATTGGATAAATACCAAGATCACAATCTAGCAATGCTTTTATCAACCTTTCATCTTGAGAAGGTTCTTCGTTTGGAACAAGAGCTGCAGAAGCCTGAGGTGTAGAAGACACCGGAGTAACTGGGGTTGGCTCACTCGTTGAAGGAGATATTAAACCAGTTGCAGCAAACGCCGTCAATGTTGCTGAAGACAAAGGAATAGTGAATCACATGACCAATGGCTCTGAAACAGCAATACCAGGAGTATCTGTTACAACCATCGGATTTGGAGCACTGGTAGCCAGAGGTTCTAGAGATGAAGATATATCAATACAAATTTCCACAGGATCAACATCAAGTAACTCTTACTGAATAGAAAGAGTAAAAACATTACCTTGTGGAGAAGAAACACCTTCGGGTGATATTGTCCTTTATTCTGGAGAAGAAAATACAAGAGAGGCTACAGTCTTCCTCCCCTTGACTTTGGTAGCCAATAACTTTCTTCTGGCCGAATGCTTGAATAAAGGTCGAGGAAAAATAACAACAGCCTCAGTAAAGAAAGATGATTGGGGCTGCACTTCTTGAGGAGCAGGCCGTTCTTTACTGGTCTCCTCTTCGACACCTATACTTTCTCGTCTAAATTGGGACGGGGTCGATCCCCTAAGGGAAGAAGTCATGCCCGGTGACAAACCAGCTTCTCTCTACCATGTCTGAAGTCTGGTCCTGGCTCCGGATCTTTCAACCTCAGCTGTTTCTTCTGTCCCATCCCTCCCTACAGCAGGAGAAGGAGGAATATCTTGAGACGATTGGTGGCAGCCCCTACTCTTGGTTTCTTGGTAGCCTTCTTCGCAAAATATTTCTCTTTCTGCTTCCTGAGAAGGCCGCTTAGCGGATCTTGAGTTTCAGCAACTAAATCCATATTTACAATCTTTGGAGGATCCTCAGTAGGGACATTCTCTTCAGCTCCAGTCAAATCTATAGTAGCTTCATCTCCATCAAATGCTTTGCGAGTTCTGATGAAACTATCATTCAATGAATAACCTTCAAAGAAGGTGTTGGCTGAGGTATAGAAGCGTACATATGAACTCAAGATACGCTTACCATTTTCTATGGTAGCATAAGGCATGGTAAACAGAACCCGTGTGCCCCTGGCATTGTAGTACCTCCATCCACGAGCACCATCAATCAGATGCCCAAAAGCTTTTAGACAAGTAGTTACGTTCCCAATATGCAACTGATAATAGCCAAACTGACGAGCAAAACGACTTGGCATATATGGCTCTAAAAAGCAGTTGTTCTCGAATCTGTACACCAGATGAGAAGGCCAAATTGTCTTCAATAATTAAAGGCCTCAGGAGAAAGACGGGAACCCATGGGCTCTAAATCTTGCATAGGGGCTGAAAAGTTTTTATACCAAAGTGGAGGAGGAGTGCAGAAAAATCTCCAGTCTATACCCCTATTTAATGCCTTTCTGCAATCAGATAAGGACATAGCCTTCCATTTTTCTTGAGCAAATCTGCCAATAAAATTAGTTGCCAATGCTCCTCCGATCCCAAGATCAGGTTCCATCAATGAAGGATGATGCAATAACAACCAACCAAATAAGTATGTGTAGGGCATTTCGGTTCGAGGGTATTCTTTCCGATTGTTGGGTTTCTCCATCAAACTATCGGTGAAGCTTCGGAATCCTACATTCAGTCTACTTGTCATGGCCGTGAGGATATCCATCTTGTATCCGAATACCAGGCGTACTGCTACAAAAAATACATCGCGGTAGATTCGGTCGACAACACTAGCACCTGGGACGACAAATTGTCGTAACCATAGGGAAAGAAAGCCTACTAAAGTGGCTTCTGGAGATAAGTTGATGCCGCTTTGCTTGATATAACTCTACAGAGGAGTATTGACAACATAGCCATTCAAGGGTTAGGCCAACAATGAATCAGCTCAACCACTCTCCTCTATCAGCTGAGAAATAGTTTGAGTATCAAGCGGCTTAAAAGGGCGAGGCGTATACTCAGACTGATCTTGCACTTTGGGATCTGTCTCATGGACGAAGAAGAGGTAGACCAACCACTTGGAAATGTAGCATGTCGTACCCGTCTTGTATAGATGCGTACAGATGGTAAAATGGTACAACTATTCATCTAACACTGCTATCATCCGAGGATTTACTTTGGCTAAAACCTCTAGCTTGTCCCCTGTCGGTAGATACTCCTCGTAAGGGTTATCTCCCATTGGTAGACGTGAAAGAAATTGCATTTCATGTGGAGCAAAGCCTAGTTCACCATGAGGAGTAGCAATGGTACCAGTTCTGCTGTTATACCTTTCTTTTAAAGCTAAAAACAAATTGGAGTGATTTTAAATTCCACAAGTGGTGGTCAGAATAGCTCAAAAAGCCCCAGTTCTTGCAGCTTTTCACGAAAGTTGTCTAAGATACACACGGAGAGGCGATTCCAACGGACAATCTCCGGATGCATTAAACCGATTAGTCTCATGCTGACATTTCGAGGATATTCTCCCTCAGACGCAGCATATATATTGGCGAAGATGGGGACTCGGACGGGTTTCATCACAGCCGCATCGTCAGACGGTATACTACCTGGCCTCAAACCCCTTAAGCGGGAACTATACTGATCAGATTTGCAGAAAAAGATGTCCTTGTTATGCTCTCCACGACGGTGACATATTCTTCCTACCCTAGCTTCTTGGAAAGGAGTCAAATCCTATGGCATCTTTCTTGGGTAGCTGGCATGAGCATACCGAGATAAAGATAAATTCCTTAACATCTCAGGCAGGTACTAGTGTATCTCCCCCTACAAAAGCCTGTTGGTCCTTTGTCGACTTGGGCTGAGAGTCTGCAGCTATGACCTCTCCGAAGAGAAAAGATGGCTTCTTATAGAGACGTGCATCTACAGACAGAAAAGGAGTCCCGTTCATCAAGCAAAGCACGGTTCTATAATCTTGATTCTCTAGTATAGTTCTTCGGGTCTCAGGCAGATCATATACTGAGGAAAAGGGATATGGGATAAATCTTTCTGATACTCAGACACCCGGAATGCAGATGCCAGTTCTTCAGCATATGGTCTTTCCTCAAATCAACTACAAAAGAAAATTTAGAGTTAGACTTCTGAAAAGATTGTTTTTCCTAAAAAAATACCATATGCTAATCATAGAAGACACATGGGAGGGAGAAACAATCCTCAGCCAGCGTATGCCAATTCTCAAGTCAGATGGCGCATCACATCACTTAGCGCAAGGTCTGCACATAATGATAGATGGAACACCATATTGAGAATCTGACAGATGGCACATGGCGTCATTGTTTCAGATTATTAGCCCAACAGTCTGAAAGAAGTGGCGCAAGGTGCATATAGTGCAAAGCATCGACCAACACTCTGAAAGAGGCGATCGATGTTGGCCTTGGTCGTGCTCCACGCGAATGGCACATACTGTTGTCTTCTCAGTTCAACTTTCTTATCGTCCAGTGCTTGGTTCGCCTCTTTCGCTCTCGCCGATGGTGTGATGTGCTATAGCACCCTCAGTGGGGGCACACGCGAGGTGGCTCTGGCCACTTTCTTTCCATTCTCGGCAGTGGTGGATTTCTTTGGGGTCATTTCCGATCGTGAGAAAGCTTTAAAGAGTTTGAAAGTTTGAAGAGAGAAGGAGCTCAGGAGAAAGAGATTGCAAAGTTTTTCTCTTTATTTTCGGCTATTTATAGCCAAAACCCAGCTGAAATAGTCGCACAATCTGTGCCTAAAAAGTGGGTCGGTTACGATACTGCTCTGTGCCAACCACTTCTTATTCAAAGTATTTCAAATTTTGAAGTTGTTCAAATTTAAAAACTTTGAAGGGGGTCTTGTAGAAGCCTAAAAAGTATCCTCAGCACCCTACGCCACTCATAGGAAGCGTCAACATTCAGATCAGCAATTGGCGCCAACTATCAGATGGCGCTAGACATCAGATGGCGCCAGTCATCAAGTGGCGTTGCCTGCCACGTGGCCATCTTCTCGGAGAAGCTAAACAGTTATCACCATGACCGATAGTACGTCAGTTGAGAAAAATCCGTTCGAATCCCGAGCGTGTGGCGATTGAGGAGATTTTATCAGACGTGTCAGATCCGCCATAAATGACCATCAGCTGTCCTACGCCATCTGTAGTTGGCACAGGATGATCATTAGTGTAATATTAATTAGTGGAGCACTAAGCAGCAGTTAGCGCCTGGTGCCACTCAGCAAGTAGCGCCTGATGCCACTCAGCAGTTGGCGCTACCTGATCAAATCATCTTGAAGCAGTTAGATTACGTGGCATACATGCCACTAATCACGAAGAACGTAAATGTGATACTGTCCATGACCAAATGCATATTAATCATAGCATGCCACATGTCCAAGCAGTTAAACAAACCGTTCACGCCAAGGGGTGAATGGCGCACCACTTGTAGTGTGCGCCAATCAAGATAACTACTTAACAGTTATCTCTAGAACTCTATAAATAGAGTTTCAAATCACTGTCAAATAAGGACTAATGATCATAATCTTCTGAGCACTTGCTGCAGCACTCTCCAAAGGCTTTGTTCTTCGACATCACATCGTCCAAGGGATAAAGTGATCGTCTTTTGATCATATTCCTATAGTTGTACTTCCCTAGAAATCAATTATACTCTTGTACTTTTTTTGTTGTTTGTAAGGAACAGGTTTTGTTTTTGCAAACAAATAATATCAACAATGACCCCAATCCTAAGGTCAAACCAAAGTTGATAGTACGGGACTTTCTATCCAAGCTCGTATCACTCCGATTTCTAAACATCGAGCATATATTCTCCTATTTGCACTTGTAATACTTAGTCCAAGGGGTCCGAGTCATTCAGTAAATCCATCCTATGGTAAGTCCTGTTTAACCAATTTCTCGACATATCAATATCGCACGACCAAACAAGCAATTTGCATAGTCTATCTCTTCAAACATGTTCGATATAATCTACCTATCCATTCTTCCTAAGTCAAGCACGCTACGACATGATCTGTCGCTAAACCATAATTTTTATTTTATATTCCCTAAGTCATTTATCACAATTCACGTAATCGATCACAAGGTCGTCTAGTTTAACAATATGTCACGCCCCAATCTTATGCAAGTCTGATTACCCACGGTGGATATGAAATCACCATGCCAACATTCCCGCAGGATAATCGTCTTCATCGGGGCATAACTCTTGCATTGAGTCTAGACTAATTCATTCTCGATACGCATATTGGATCTACTCAATCCTTAAGTTTACTTAATCGTCAAACACAAGTCCGAATAATCCTCGAATTTACTTTCATATTAAATCACAAGTCGAAGCGATCCAAATTGCCACGTCCTGATCTCCCGAGTTCGATCATTCCTGCTGGACATGAATCACCGTGTCAGTGCTCACACGAAACGATCTCCCCAAATTCGACGTGATGCATGTGCGAGACTGGAGTTGTGCTCATGCAAGACAAGAATATCAATATTGTAGTTACAACGAAGCAATCAAGACACTCTCATTTTCATCCAAACATTCATTTCTATCAAAATTCCAAGCATAGCATCCATCAAAACAATAACACTTTACACGATTTTTATTATTCGAATTAGAGTACCTCCGAGTTATTGCACATCGATCTTTGATATGCCTCAATACCATCGATGATGCACATGCATTAAACTCTGAGTCGTGCAACTGATGCTATCATCCGAACTAAATATACTATAATCTCCTCGACATTCAAGATCAAATTCGATCATTATCCCTCGAATTAGTTACATGATTAATTCGTTCAAACCCAAAATAACATATGTTTATTTATATATCTTAAGTTATCAAGCAATTTTATCCAAATCCTTAGTCATTTTTGTAACTTCAAACTCAAACTTTTTCATGCACGCTATCTTTCCTTCATTCTAACTTTTCCTATACGATTTGTATTGATTCCTTGACCGAGTCATCCGTTCATTACACCTTAACTTTTCTTCAATTCAGTTTTACCTACTCAATTATTTTTGTATTTCGTACTTGTGCAATCTCAATCCGGTGCATGTTTTTTCTACTTCGTTCGAATCAACTCGTTAAAATCTTCAAGGTTACAACTTACTCAATGATACTCAATATAAGCCTTTGCGTACTCATCGCTTGCTGATAGACTCATTGGCACCCCACATCCTCAATCGATCGACATTCCCGAGGCTATCCCATACACCACTCAGGAATAAAGTAATTCGACAGATTTTCGAAACAAGTTTCGAATTACAACCGATTACTTCGAATCTCCATTCAAACTGTTCCTCAAATTTAAGCATGTTCACCTATATCGCATCGACGATAATATCGTCCGATGGCATCCCTATCGATAGTCATCTCGCATCCTACGAATCAAGTCAAACTCATTCTTATCCGACATAATTCAAATCTTACCCTCAACTTTGCTAAGGTTGATGCAATTCTTGGTATATATGCCCTGTCCGACTTAGCCAACTGTAACTTACGTGAAACCATCTTTTGTGTTATTTTTTGTCAAAAAAACTTTCTCATACGATTGGCAAATTATATAGACTTACTGTATGGATATCCTACGAAACATTGAGAGAGAGCGCCAACGTATCATTCGCGAAAGCAACATCAGAGTTTGCGGAAATGACATCAGAGTTAAAGAATTTAAGCAAAAATCCAAGGACGTAAAGTCGTGCTCTGATACCATTATATCATGCCCCGATCCCGTAGGACCGATCGTCCTCGTGAAGGCGTGATGCCGCGTGAGCCTAGGTTGTGCTCACGTAAGGCGGGTTCCATAACGGCCGATTATAGGCTAAGCGGCAGGGTCGTCGCACAGAAGTCCCAAGCAGAAACATTAAATAATACCAGCAGAAACTTGAAGTAAAATATAAGTCATTTTAAATAGCTCTTTATTGATATTGAAATACAATGTGGCACGTGGCCATGATTACAATCACTCAGTCTCACTCTTCTCATAATACAAGTCCCTCTGCTCTATCTAAATACAAGCTTCAAGGCTGCAACTTATGGATGCTTAGGAAGGTAATGTCCGTACATTTTGTCCCATATAAGTCCAGACTCCATGTGGCTGCACGCCTCAAAATGCGAAGGAACACCGTGCCTTGACGCATCCAAGCGAGCTTCGCGCCAACAAGCTTCTACCTGTGCCTGTACATAAAAACTGTATGGGTGTCAGTACTCAACTATACTGGTAGAGTGAGCTCCTCGTCCACCCATACAAAACCAACACGTTTATTTACTTTGTGCAACATAGTTCTTTTATGATTTTCTTTCTATTCTTGTCTTAGGATCAGTTTTAGGACATAAACTCTTGGCCTATTTGTGTCTCTAGACCATCACCGTGCCATTGTGCCGATAACTTAGTTATCGTTACCTCTAGACCATTCTCATGCCAAATCAACTTGTGCTTGCCTTTCGTCCCATATTTGGAACGCAACACCATGGTCGTGCCATAAACTCTATTCGTGCTTCAATATAATTATGGCAGTGCCTCCCCACTTAGTCTTTTACCTATACTCGTGCCATAACAACGTGGTCATGCCATAACATATCGAGGTCGCAGTTCGCAATTTAACATAAGTTAACCGAACTTGCCCTACGACCCTTCTTGACTTAACTCGAAAGTACTCAATTCCAACTTATGCAACTCCAGGTCGATGACTTATTACTCGATGCCACATCTCGTACCGAAGTACGTGTACATACTATAGCCGAATCTTAAACCCAAAATGGTGTTGCAACCATGCATACCTTCTTAACTCAATCGTGTCGTGCCTATACTTTCTTTAATTCGACCGACATCGTGCATGCGGATTGCCGCTCAGTACGCTTACTTATCTATATGAAAGTCACTAGCATTAACTAGTCATCGTGGACATAGCTCGGGTAGGCGGCGGGTCTTTCGATGTAAGGTAGCTAGCCCGATGGAAAGCCCCCGACTACCCACGTAGTACAATCCAGCGCTACTATAACATCTTCCCCCTAGGTCGACCTGGCCCCGCCGCCCCGACGTAATACCAGTTGAGGATGAAATCCTTGTGCACAAGTTGTCCATGACCACGCACCTACGAGAACATCTAGATTCACATAAATGCATGACCTAATTTGCAGTAAAACTTGAACCATACTTAGCAAAATGTGCTTTGGAACCATACTATGCAAAACGTGCATAGGAACCATGAGACTCCCAAATGAGATAAGCCTCAGAGACAAACGGTCGCATGAACTATCCATTCTTTGAAACCCAGGGAACGACTATTGCATAGCCTTCCTACTTAACTTGAACAAAATGTGTTCCTTAAGTGCCATATACCGTGGCTAACTTTTCATCGAGCCAACCATGGCTCATGCTTTAAACCAACTCGTGTTCTATGCGACACTATCGTCCAAGTCATACTTTATATGATGAGCCTTGAGATCGTGGGACTATGTGACTTAACAACAGTAGAAAGCGCGGGACAATGCTTAGAATGACTTCGACAGCACAACATATCTTTTGTCTAACTCAATCGTACAATAAACTTAACTCGTGGGACGAACAAAGGCTATGCCAAGCCTTGTACCGTATAAATGTACACTTAGATTTATGGAACACTTTTGTTATACCAAGCATTAGATGGCGGGACAGTGCATGCTTTATCAAGCATTTATACATACGACGCCTATGACTTATGCTATGTTCCTAGCTTTATAGAAACTTAGACCAACTTTCCTTCTCCCAAACCACGGGACGAAGGGCCGAGTGTCATTTTGAAAGCACGTCGTACAATACTTCTAAGCCGACCGTAGGACATTTTCATATTCTAATTCAATCCGACCAAGTTGGGATTATTCCCTTAGCTATGTGAATTCGTCTCTTTTATTATCAAGCCTACTTGTGCAGTTGAAAACAATCATTTTATTAGTACGACGGCCAAGCTGAGACAAGTGCACCAAAGCCACCCACCTTAGTGAGGAGTCGTCTCGACCGAGCGGGACTTCGAGCAAGCCGTTGCATGGCTAAGTCTGAACGCCATTGGCGTTTTGATTCCTCCGATTGGACTGAGCGGAATGGGACATTACAAAAAGAATACCCTACAGCACTAACGGCCAAGCCTCCACTGAAGGCCCCAACTCCGTTAGTTGTCCGGTTGAAAGGAAAGCCGCCTACAAGGGAAAATTCCTCAACTAAGCCCCTCATATTGAAGCTGCATAGTCCGTCCATTCCCTCTTTTGTCCGGCCCACCGCAGATACTGGAGGTGATAATCTGAAGGACATTGTTGTATCTCATTTTTCTGTATTTGACAATACAGTTTTAGAGGATAATCTGTCATATTTTATCAATAATGGGATGCCTTCGGATTACTTCTCTTCTCTTGTTGCATATTCTTTTGAGCAAAACCTGAGGTTGTCGCTATGGACACAAATTTGTCCGCTTACTCTGTGAGCCAAATGCTCCCGATGTGCGATGCATATTTCATAATACTAGCTAGAAAGAAGGGAGAGAAGCTCATTATCTTCGATCGAATAGAAGGCTCTCGGACCCATATATCTCGTGAGTCAGAACATGAAACCGGTAAGGTACAGACTCACCACTACACTCCTCAAGTCCGATATATCATCCAGAGGATGGCGTATGATTTGAACAGTAATATGGGTCTTAATTACGGCAGGGGTTGACACTTACCAATCAAGATTAATGTCCCCAAAGGAGAATCTGACCAATATTACCACAAGACCCGCAGTGGTCTAGGGTATTCCTCATCCAAGTCTCCTAAGATTATCTAAGGAAGAAACATACCCATCTTCTTCGAACTCTTCCTGTGACTCCAACTTCAGCATCGAAGAGTGTAACATCCTAGTCCCAAAATACGTAGGATTAGAATACGTATACATGCCAGCTACGTATCAAGTGGACTCCAGTCCAGCTCGAATATGTATAAGATGTCTGCATTGGGTATAAAATGGCAAGTCAACTATATCTCAATCCACAGATAATAATCTCAAGTAGGAACCAGTACATTAATGCTGTTCAAACAATAATACACTGATGCTACTTGAATATAAATACAAGAATATATAATTTTTAGTAAGGTTGGCCAGACCTTGATACAATCATCTGAACAAGCTCATAATAGAAAGTAAGCTTGTAAAACTAGGCTATACAGCTGAAGATGTCATCATGAAATATAAAAGACGAAAGAATGATAAAATACCACTATCGATACCTGAATCCTGGATATACAACCGTCCCCCAATCTATCCTTCTATTCTAGTAGTCTCAACAATTACCTGGAAGAAAACTAGCAATAACCTGGGGAGATCACCAGGTCCTCAGAGGGACATAGCAAGATACATAAAAACATGCCAAAAGTAACAGTAAATAACATGCATGAAAATAGAGAAAAGTAAAACATGAAACAAATCAACAGAGGCGTCTCAATACCGTAACACCATAGGACGCTCCCGATCTCAAGACAAAAGATAGGTCTCTACTACCGTAATGCCATGGGACACTCCCGGTCCTAGAGACAGAGGATAACAAGTCGATAATAAGTCTCTAACACCGTAATGCGCCATAGGAAGCTCCCAGTCCTAGAGATGGAATAACAAGTCGATAAGGAGTCTCTATACCGTAATGCCATAGGACACTCCCGGTCCTAGAGATAACAAAGGTCAATGTCTAGTAATCGATCTCGGCTACAGGTCAAGTCAACTCAGTGGAATGGATACTAAGGACTAATAGATATCGTTATGACACTCATAAGAAATAAACAGTGATACATGGAGAACAAATAAGGAACGTGCAAGAAAAATAAAAAAATAGTAGTATTATGAACATGAATAGCAGGTAAGGAAATTTGACTGAAAAGAAATAACAATATAGAAATACATGAAAATAAACTGTACAAGTAGGCAAGGTATACTTGCCTAGAGTTCTGTCCAATCTGAGCTGAGACTGCAGTACCAAAGTCTACCCAAACTATCCATGAACTAATGAATCATATCCATGCAATATCTATTAACTCCAAATCACAAAAAAATATGTATTATTCACTATATAATAATATGACTATCAATCTCCTATCTAGAGAGCTTGGGTCATTCTAAATCATGTAATCCCTAGTTTATCTAAGCCATTTATTAATCATACCATCTAGAACTAGGTTATACTAACCTGTATGATCATTATTCGTTAATAATATGGTTTACAAACTCTAGGTTCAAATATTAAGTTTGTATCTCGTAATTCGTACAATAAAAACTATGATGCACGAATCGAGATAAGATGATCAAATACAAGGTTAACAATCTTATCTAGACGATCCATACGGTCACCTTGTCAATTTTAGCAATATAAAAATACTGGAATCGACTGATCACAGTTTCGTTGTACGAATTCCGAAATACGAACATAATATAAATTAATTATAATTTAATGATACTACAGAAGGGGAAATCTAACAGAAGTCGTCAGATAATGAAACAAACATCACCAACGGGTCAAGAATAGTTAAATTAGCTAGGATAGCCTATACATAAGTCTAATTTTGGACACACGGGCAAAACGATAATTTTGTGTCAAAACGATATCCGCCGTTGGACCCGCTTTGTACCGAAAAATGTGTCATAACAAAAGTTGTCCAAATTTGATAAATTATATGTCAATTTAGGCCAGAACGATGCCACAAGTCCAATGGTGGTGTCAGATTTGGAATTCAATGTCCCGAGTTTAAAATCCAAATTTTACATGTTGGAATTTACGATTTCGAACGGTCAAATTTGGCGTTGATTTTAACCAGCCAAACGATATCCTACGAAACTAAAACTTTTATGGGTCAAAGTCGGTTATACCTGCTATGCATCGGAGTTGGTGGTTTATCAAACTAAGCTTCGACGAGGGAGAAATAAATCCGCAAAGTTGGCTCCACGAAACTGTCCAAAATAAATGTATTTTAAACGGTCAACTTGGTGGCCGGTTTTGATCTATCAAACGAAGGAATTAATAGTTGAAACTTAACACGGGTGAAGGGGTATATACTGAGATTGAGATGGAAGAATCGGATCGACGATCCAATGGTTGGATTCTCCAGAAAATGTGTCCAAAGTTGCTGCGATGAAACAAAATTTTGGACTCGAATTCACGCGCGTCACGACGGGACCTCGTACAAAAAGCACGAATCGTCTATTGATCACGTCGGGGACAACGGAGACATTGCAGGGGGTTCATCGGAGTTGCACATGTGGCTAGGGAGCGGGCTGGCGGCAGTTGGCGACATGCGTCCATGCCGCTGCTGTTGTTGCGTTGATGTGTGCGACTACTGCTGCACGCTGCTGTTTGCTATTAAAATCTTTTGATGAAATTTCAATACAAACAGAACAGTGTTACAATGTGCGACTTAGACGTAGTCTTAGGAGTACACTTTTGTTTATCTGGGTCCCTTGTGCCGATGGAGCGAGTGGTAATGCGTTAACTCCATTGACGATCTGACGACGGTTCTCGGTTCTCTGAAGGTCTGAGTTGCTCTGGGTGCTGGAGCTTACGAAGAGGAAGAAGGCGTTGAGTGTCTGTATCTGCCTCTCTGTATATCGATGGTTGTACGATGTATGTAGATCTCTGTCTGTGTGTGTGTGAAAGAAGAAAATGATCCCTCTATTTATATTTTTGCAGGCTGGCTGCTCATGCGCGCATATGCAGGATGCGCCTGTTTATGGGGATGCCACGTGGTGATAGCTGATGGAGGCGCATGGACGATGCGCTCTGATTGAGGAGTTGAACTCTTCTTGTTGTATTTATGGGCTGCGACAGAGCTGACACGTAGCAATGGAGAAGATCTTTCGGTTGCTGAGATCTTGGGTGATTAGCACCCCTTCATAGGCTGAATCAAGTCAAAGGACGCGTGTCGTAGGTCCATGGCTCGAAGATCTCGGATTTGGTGGGGGAGTGATCTGATAGGATACGCCTGGGATTGGGCGCATGAGGAGACTTTGGCTCGTAACCTTTAGGAGTCATGAACCAGTCAGGGAGCATGGCTTTTGAGGCGCATGCGGGGCTTCAGCAGTGACTTTACTTCTGTCTTTAGGGATTAGAGAAAAGTCTAAGGCGCACAGCTTTTGAGGCACATGCAGAGATTTGGGCGCATGGCTGTGGAGGCACATACGAGATGGTTGGGCGGCCACGTGGCTTGTAATCGCCGAAGAAAAGTAATGATGATGCTGATGTCGGCGACGCTTCATCTTCTGCAAAAGCTGTCAAGTTCGGTCCTCGGAGGACGTGCTACCAACTCTGTCAGACTTCAGCATTTAATGTTTTTGACAGGTGATGGGCTGTTGAGTGGGCGCATCGATCGACATTCTACTGGGCATATGGGGATGCATGGGGCGCATCCTTGTAGGGCGCTTGGTGCTGATGGGCGCATCAGTATAATGTACGGTCTGGTCGGCGCATCCTTTTATATGATACGTCTTTATGGGCCCGACTGTTACCTTCTTCGAGTGCTTTAAATAGCCGTTCTTGACTTGGGTGAATTCGAAGCTTCAGGTTCATCACCATTTAATGTAAATTTATTACACAGGATTCGGAGAGCCAGCCACTTGGCGCATGGGTTTGATTTGCCCGGCCTATAAGTAGTGGTATGGAGAGAGAGTTTGCTTCTCGTTTTCTCACGTCCTCCCAAAATGAATTTGTTTCCTCGAGCACATTCTATTGATGAGATGCTCCCGAGGGTGAATATGCAACGTATTATCTTCATTGATGCACTTGAAGGTGACTGTTACATCCAAAAGTCGGAGTCGAGGGCTTCTGAGGCAGACGGAAGGTGCATGTTGCATCCAAAGATCGGGATGCTCGAGCCCCGTCTTCGTTATGCTGGAAGAGCCGCAGATCAGAATTACGGTGCTCCGATCATCTTCCTTGGGCTTTGGGAGAGCTCCTCCTCCTGCTAGAGTGGGTGTTGCCCATTCTAGTTGGGTCGAAAGCTGCTCCTTTAGCCGCAGGTTGATTTGCGGTGCTCTTCTCTTCCTTGGTTTGGAGAGCTCTTCCTCCAGCTAGAGGGTTGATTGCCACCCTCGTTCTGCTCAATAAATGCTTCATTAGTCGAAGCATTTGAGGGCGCATATGCTGACACTTTATGATGCGCCTGACTGGGACGCTGAAGGACGGCACATATCTGAGCTGCTGAAGGGATGCATATAACTGAGGATGCACATAACTGAGCTGCTGAAGATACGCGCCTGGCTGAGAGCGCATGACGGTTGCTGTGCCTAGCTGTAGACTTAGGGTCTTTTTTGTAGAAATTCTCCTTTGTACAGCTCTTTTTAAGACATGTAATAGACTTTTATATGAAATAAAAATCTTCTTTTAATGTCTATAATTTCGCTTGGTTGTGCCAAGTACTTCATCTGAGCTCCCTGGCGCATGTAATATTTGGCGTATAGGATTTCTGGTCCTAAAATTCCATGCTTCTACAAGACCCCCTTCAAAGTTTTCAAAACTTTTTGTCAAGTTTTGGAATACTTTGAATAAGAAGCATGGTGGCGTCTTCTACGGGGTGCATGACTGTTCGGGCGCATCGGTGAGGGGGCGCATGCTCCTCTCAGTAAATGCAAATGATAACGCTTCGATAACCAAGAAGATTATTGATGATCTTTTTGGATTTATTTGCAGTTATCTCCTCACAGAACCCGAGGCGGCGGCTGAAGTCACACTTCATCGGTTCACGCGTGCGACTGAGCCTATAAATAGGCATGAGATGGAGAGAGAGGGAGTTCTTCCTCTCTTTGCTTTCTTCTTTTAGAGTTCTTTTTTTGAAAAACCCTAACTTCTTTCTTTCAAGAAACGCCTCCCAAAACTCCTCGCGACGGTGCCGGCAAGGGGAAGGAGCCTGCGGAGTTCGTCGAGGAGGACGCTTCTGTCACCATTGTGACTCCGACCGACGTTCGGCTTGCGGTGACGGGTGGGTGTCATCTTTTCAATTTTTTTGGACGAGTTTGGAGCACATGGCTGTTGTGCCCTAACTCTTTGTCGCCGACGCGCATGGACTTCTGTCCTGATGATGCACCGAGGATATTCTGCCGACGCGTATGGATTTAGGCCCTGATTATGTGCCGAGGTTTTACTGCTAACGCGTATGGATTTACACCCCGATGATGTGCCGAAACTTCACTGCTGACGTGCATGGGTTTACACCCTGATGGTGTGCCGAAGCTTCTTCGCTAACGCACATGGGTTTAGACCCTGATGATGCGCCGAAGCTTCACTGCTGACGCGCATGGGTTTAGACCCTGATGATGCGCTAGGCTGCTTGACACACTTTGTCTTCTTAAAGTTTCTTGCCTGACTTTTGTTTTTGCTGTGTCAGTGTCGATGACTATCCCTTTGCTGAATGAAGTCCTTCTGGATGCTTCTCTTTGTCAAATGGGAGTTGATTTCGATGAGGAGGTTATTAACCCCGCGAAGGCTGCTATCATGTTGGATCAGCCTCCCGAGAGAATGCTGCAAATCTAGAATCAATTGCCTGTTTTCCTCCATAGTATGATGGAGAGCGGCAAACTGGAATTTGCTGAGTCCGAGGACGTGACCTTCTTGAAACCTGCCTTTCTGTTCGGTGACCGACTGATCTCTACCGAGGTGAAGATACTGAAGATCAAAGAGGACTGGTTCTTCTCTGCGAAGGGCATGGTTCTGTACATGTGACAACTTGAACGCCAACTACCGCTGACGGCCTTCTACCGTTTAGCTTCCAAGAGAAGGATGTCATGGAAACTTACTCCTTCTCAAGGAGGGGCAGTGGGGGGTACTCTTTCGATTGATGTTACTTCGAATTAAAGGGATACCTTGGCCGCCTCGTGAGCAGGCCCCTCATTCAGTTGTCGAACTTTACGTCCTGGGAGCCTTTATAGTGAAGTCCCTAATGACACCTTTGCCTTTAGTGCCTCGACTTTTGCGAATCAGATGCTAACATCGAAGGTTATATATCCGAAATGTGGCTTTAGGGTTGAAGGTTGGTGTCACCATGTGCTGAAGTGGGACGCGTTGACCCTTTGGGTGTTATCGAAGTTCAAAGCTGAGCTTAAAGAGATTGGGCTGACGGCCGCTATCCGTGCCACACAGGCCGACGTGGATCTCAACAAGCATATGTTTCTTACGCTCTTGGAAACATTTAATACCCAGACTGGCACTTTCTTTACTCCAGTGGGGGGAGTTGGGACTGGCCCTCCATGAGATGTACGAGGTGTCCAAGCTTCCCTGGGGCTCGGAATCGTACGAGGAATATTTCCCCTCAAACGAAGAGATCGCTGTTCTGGAAAAGAGGGACCCAGAGATGATGGTTGTTTTCAAAGAGGTGGCGATCCATTATTATCTGATGCAACGGAAGGACAAAGGCAAGTCTCAGCCTAATGTAACTGCTTGGAGGGATTACGTCTTCAAGCAGGATTTGGCGGACTCCTCAAAGATCCGGTTTACGACTCCGCAGGGGCTGAAACCCGCGAAAGTAACTTCTGAAATGAGCCGACTAGACGAGAGGGCTCCCCGTTCAAATGAGAGTGGCAAAGACGCGTACAGCTGTTTCTGGCACTGTGTGCATCGGATGTCATCTAAGGCAGTATTGACTGCATACTTGATGATATGGCTCCGGGATTGTGTGTTCTCGGGCGGATCTGGCTCTGTTGAAAGGGTACACCGGAACCTCATTTTGCCAGCAGTGAAACTGGTTTTTGGTCGTCCTTTGGCTCTCCTCCCCGCAATGGTGTGTAACCTGTTACGGGGCTTGAGGACTTTTGATGATGATGTGATCCATGGGAGAGGTAGGAACGACAACTTTCTCCGGGCCGAGCTACCATTCCATTATATGATGGGATGGTTGATTCTGCATCACCCGAACGTGATGAGTCCAGGTCCTGAAGAGGACCACGTTGAAGGTGACGCCTTTATCCGCCGCTTCTACAAGAGGAAGTGGTTGCACACTGGCGTCGCCGTCTGTAGGAAAGTCTTGTCTTATCTTCAAGGGTAGGAGATCATCAAGGTCAGTCCCATCTTCAAAGATTTTGAGGCTGACCAAGATTTGGAAGACTCTGGGGAGGATGCGATCACTCTACCAAAATGGGTATTTCGTTGGTTGCAGAGTATTCGGCCTTCCCACTTGGTCTACTGCAACCAAAATAGGTGTTATCTGGAGCCATATCTGCCAAGCCGGTTTGCTCGACAGTTTGGTTACACCCAGTTAATGTTACGGAACCCCAGTAGCAGTCTAGGGTTTGCTGGGAGTTTACTGGATAGAGCCCGGGGTTGGCAATATTATAATGTCGGGTGCACTGGTGTTCGTTTTAATACGCCAGTTCGTAATCCTCGGCCACAGATCCTGTATTCGGCCGTTAAGCTGTATTACGCCATGAATACTGTGCCTCCTAATTATGATAGGGAGACCAGTTTCATCATTGGAACTCAGCTAGAGGCTACGAAGAACATGTTGGTGGCGGCTCAGTCATATCGTCCACCAGAGTTGGCGAGATATCGGGCTGCTGCTGTAGTATCAACGGGAGGTATTCGGGAAGATCCCCCTGCTGGAAAGAGGCGGGCTGACGCAGAAGTCGGTTTGTCTGTACCGAAAAGGCCGAAAAAAATGACGACTCCAAAGGCTACAGGAGTACCGCCTGTAACGCGAATGGAATCAGCTCCTGTTGGGGTAAAGACATCTTCCATGATCTTACTCCTTCTGTCATCATTTTTTTTGTGACATATATTTTTCTTTTGTAGGAACCGTCCAAGAAGAAGACCCGGGTTTTGAAACCGGGCGTCAGCAAACCAAAGGAGGTGGCAAGCTCTTCTGATGAGCGCATTCCTCCGATTGTAATATCTCCCGTGGAGGAGAAATCTGACGATGTCGTTCCGACGGAGATTTCAATATCTCCAGATTATGTTGGAAGGGAAGCTGAGATTGAAGCAGTTTTCGAGATGGTGCAAGCCATCGTGGGGGCCTTGGACATTGAGGGTCCAGCAGAGACGGGGCTTCCAGATGAGGATGTGGAGTAGAGTTCGTCATCTTCAGATGACGTTCCTCCAGAGATGCGTGAGTCTGTTGCAGGGGCAATAGACATGATTGGAACATAGGAGAGGGTTGATTCCCCTCCTTGTCATGATGGGGGGAGGTCGGCTGTAGCGTTGTCGAGCCCTACCCCAGGTTCAGCAGCGGAGGCTGAGGTGGCTCCTGACCGGGAGGCAGCGACAGATTCTATCCCCGAAGAGGGATTTGATGAGGAGGGGGAGACTCGTCTGCCGATTCCGACCCCAGAGGACATGCCCCGCCAGGAAACGGGAGCTGATCCCGCTAGCTTGCCAGAGGAAGGCCATGTGCTGGTTACAGGTCGCGCCTCGGTGGAGGAGGCAACTCCGGATGTTGATAGTCCCCTTGAGACGGAAAAGGGCAAGGGTTTGTCGGTACAGGAGCCCTCTATTGCTTCTTCGACTTGGGGGACGATATCGACACCCCACCCAACTCCTTCTGCTCTCTTGGCATCTCGAGCTAGTAGCGGAATTCAAGTCCCTGGTACGGGAGGGTCTGCTGAGGTCGACGTTCCAGCCTCGCAGATTGAGGTCGGAGAGTCCTCTTCAGGTCCGCCATCCAGGGTAGGTCCTCCAACTCCTGCCATAACACCGCAAGTGCTGGCGGATACGGATGAGTACGTGAAATTCATCATTGAAGCAGTGTACAAGATGCTGCAGAAGGATGTATCGACAGTGATGAACGCCAATGGGAGTTTCGTGATGGCAAAATCCATGGCGCTTCCCCACATCGGTCTGATACGTCTCCACCAGGTCCATGATCATATGGCTGAGATTCTGGAGGCCTCGGTGGCCGAGCTGGACCAGCTGCTTTTCGAGTTTCAGTGCATCCAGCGAAATGATCTCTCCGCCCTGATAGACGCAGAAAAGAAGAAGTTGATTGCTGAGACTGAGTCCTCTTATCAGGCCACCATGGGCATCTGGGAATACGAGGTGGCTGAAACTGAGGCTGCGGTGGAGAGGTTGTCTCAGTCCACGCAAGAAAAGGTGGAGTTGCGAGCTGCGTTGGGCGCTAGTATAACGGAGGTTGATGCCAAGGTTCGCCTCCTTGAAGTCCAACGGGCCCAACTTTTGTTAGATGTTGAGCGAGTCCAGGCTGAATATGTAGTATCTAAGGAGGAGGAAGCACCTTTCACCCGCCGGGCTCTTACCCTGGCTCAGCAGCGGCAACAGTTGGACGAGAAGCATGAGGATGACACTTCTCCTAAGGCCAAGGAAGCGATACGTCAAGAAGCCGAACGTCGGGTCCTGGCGACCGTAGAGACTCGGGCGACAGACTTGAGGCGTCTAATTGAAGAGCTTTCGGCCAACCCCAGGGAGGTTTAGGGATTATAGTCTCTTCTTTTTATTTTTTGTGTAATTTATAACTCTTGCTGGGGGTGTAATCCTTTATTTTTGAATAAAGAATACAGAGTTTTTGTGGTGTGTTCATTTTTGCTGTCATGAACTTGATGATTTGTGTGGACCTATTATATTTTGCGCACCTTGGTTCTTAGGTACAGATAATAAGTTCGAGAGAACCGACATGTTTGCTCAGAGGTGATGTGGACGTGGCAAATATGGGATTCAAATAATGGAATCTTCCTACTCAGAGGTGTTATGGACGTGGTAGGAATGACTCTTGGTGGATACGCGAAACTACTCATAGGTAATGTGGACGTGGAAGTTCTGTGATCAATGCACGGCAACGCAGGGGTTGTCTGTATGGGATGTTTACTCAGAGGTAATATGGACGTGGTAAACATGATGGGTAGCGTAGTCTTACGGAGCGTAAGATTCCGCTTTGTAGGGTGTAGGGGAACAACTCAGAGGTAATGTGGACGTGGTTGTCCTTCTACTGGAGGATAGAATGCCACAAAACAGCTGGGTTCCGGAAGTGTAAGATTTTGTGGAAGGGAATTGTACGTGAGCCCTGATGATTGGGTCCACAGACTCCCTTGTTGGGTGAAGATAGAAGTACATGTCTGAAGGATGTCAAGAGTAGTACTTCTTTAGGAACTTGCCATTGATGGGCATCATGAATAAGTCCCCATTGGGTTTGGCGAGGCGGTAAGCACCGTTTGAGTATACCGTCTCTATGATGAAAGGTCCCTCCCACTTGGGCTCGAACTTTCCTGGTGTCTTGTGAATCAACACCATCGGCCTCCTGACTGCCAGAACCAGGTTGCCTACTTGGAAAGTCCTCTGCTTTACCTTCTTATTGAAAGCCTGTGATATACGGGCTTGATAGAGTTCGATGCGTTGTTAAGCTAGGAGACATTTTTCGTCAAGTGCCTCCAATTCTTGCAGACGACGACGTTGATTGTCTTCTTCCGTGAGTTGATTTGTGATCGCTACACGGAGTGAGGGTATCTGGATCTCGAGAGGCAGTACCGATTCACTCCCGTAGATCAGGGAGAATGGTGTGTTGCCCGTCGGGGTCCGTACCATTGTGCGGTAGGCCCAAAGGCATTCATCGAGCTTTTCATCCCAGTCGCATTTGTTGGATGACACAACCTTTTTAAGTAGCCTGACGATAGTCTTGTTGAATGCCTCGGCCAATCCGTCTGCTGTCGGATTGTAGGCGGTTGATGCCACGTTTTGAATACGATTCTTATCACAGAATCTGCTGAAAACATGGCTGATGAACTGAGGACCGTTATCGTGGATAATCCTTCGAGGTATCCCGAAATGGTAGATGACATGGTTGTTGATGAAGCCGACCACCCTGGAGCTCTTTACTTCCGCCAGTGGAACTGCTTCTGTCTATTTGGAGAAGTAGTCGGTAATGGCTAGGATGAAGCGGTGTCCTCTTTATGAAGGAGGGGTGATCGGTCCTACAATATCCATGCCCCAGGCTTCGAAGGGCCGAGAGGCGACCGTAGGATGTAGTGGTTCTGACGGTGTATGGATGAAGTCAGCGTGAAGCTGGCACGCATGGCACTTTTTTGCATAGTCGACAGCGTCGGCTGCCATGGTTGGCCAGTAGTAGCCCATGCGTCCCAGTCAATCCTGCAACTTAGGGCCAGGTTGATGGGCCCCGCAAGTTCCATCGTGAGCTTCTCAAAGGGCTTCGGCTGCTTCTTCGTTGGATAAACATCGAAGGAGAAGTCCATCGTAGGAGCGTCGATACAGCATTTTAGTAGCCGTATCGTAATAGAATCGAAGGGAGCGCCTCCTGACTGAGACGACTTCTTTCGGGTCCTCCGGGAGAATTCCGTAGACAGCGAAGTCAATAAACAGGAATCTCCAGTCTCAGACATTAACACCAGCACTTGTTGACATGGCATGGGCCATTTGTGAGCATAGGTTGTTTTTAGGACAGAACAAGTCTCGACCAACTACCGTGACGTAATATTGATCCCGAGGGGTGCTGCCAATGAGGCTGCGAGGCCAGCCATAGCGTCAGCCTCTAAATTTTGTAAACGAGGTACATGTTCGATGAAGAACTTGGTGAAGGTTGAAATGATGTTCAATGCAACTTCATGGTATGGAACCAGATCTTCATGGCGAACTTCGTACTGTTCTCTGATCTGGTTAACGACGAGTTTTGAGTCGTCGTAGGCTTCCAGATGTTTTACCCCCAGCTGTTGCGCTAGCTGGAGTTCCATGATGAGCGTTTTGTAATCGGTAACATTATTGGAGCACGACTTCAAAAGAGAGTAGGCACGCTGTATGACCAGCTGATCGGGGGAGACTAGGACTACCTCCACTCCTGCGATGATTTGGCCTTTGGGGCCTATTCTTGAAGCGCCATCGAAAAACATCCGCCAGACAGAGCTTTCTTCGGTGACGTTAGATTCTTGGACCTCATCCGGGATGTCTTCATAGAGTCTTGAGGACTCTGGGATGGGGTGTGCAGCTAAAAAGTCGGCCAGAGCTTGACCCTTGACGGCTTTATGTGGAACGAACACCATGTTGTATGGTGTTAGCAGGATCGCCCACGTAGCTAGCCGGGAGTTTATTGAGCCTGGCTTCGTCATGAGAACTCTGAGTGGATTGACTCGGGAGATGACATGAATCGTCTGGCCCGAGACATAATGGCGAGTCTTCTGGATGGCAAATACCAAAGCCAAACACTCTTTTTCAACGAGGTTGTACCGGTGTTCGGCCCCAATTAGTGTTCTACTGAGGTAGTAGATAGCTTGCTCATAGCCTGCATCACTGTTCTGAGCCAGCAGAGCACCGAGGGAATGATCCATAGCACGGACGTAGAGAAGAAATAGTTTGCCGGCGACGGGTGCTACCAGGACTGGCGGACTCGTCAAGTAAGCCTTGATGTCGTCGAAAGCTTTTTGGCATTCTTCTGTCCAGACGTAAGAGACTCCCTTCTTCATGAGCTGGGTGAAGGGTTGACATTTTTTGAAAAGGTTTGCTATAAACCTCCAGATGTATGCCAGATGTCCCTGTAGGCCTCGAAGTTCTCGGAGGTTCTTCGGAGGGTCCATGTCAAGGATGGCTTTGGTCTTCTCGGGATCGACATGAATGCCTTTCGCCGTGATAATGAAGCCCAAGAACTTTCCGCTAGAAACCCCTAGGAAGGATTTAACGGGATTCATCTTGAGTTGATGCGCTCGCATGAGATTGAAGACTGTCTTAAGGTCTTATAGGTGATCTCCTTTGAGACGACTCTTGACCGCGATATCATCAACATAACATTCGACTGTCATACAAAGATGCTGACGGAAGATGGTACTCATAGCTCGTTGGTATGTCGTACCAGCGTTCTTCAAGCCGAAGGGCATCACTGTGTAGCAGAAAACCCCCTTCGGAGTCCTGAATGACGTGTGTTTTGCGTCATCGGAGAACATCTTGATCTAGTTGTAGCCCGAATACCCGTCCATGAAAGACATGCGTTCGAAACCACATGTGTTGTCGATCATCACGTCGGTGATTGGAAGCGGAAACTCGTCCTTCGGGCAAGCAGTATTGAGATCCATGAAGTCGATACAGACTCATATCTTTCTATTTTTTTTGGTGAAAGGGATGACGTTGGCCACCCAATCCGGGTGTTGTTCTTCACGGATAAACCCGCTGGTCAGGAGTTTATCTACTTTCTGATCGATAGCGTTCATGATGTCAGGACGAAAACGTCGCTGTTGTTGCTTTATAGGCTTGGCATCAGGTAAGATATTAAGCCTATACATCGCGATCTGGGGATCAAGTCCCGACATATCTTCGTAGCTCCAGGCGAAGACATCGATATATTCTTTAGCCAGTTGGATTAAAGATTCTCGATCTTCTCCTTTTAGGCTTTTGCTGATGAAGATGGGTTTGGAAGAAGATCCATCCCCAAGGTCGATCTGCTCGACTTCGTCTTCGGTAGGGGGTTCGCGTAATTCAAAACGAGACTCCCACTGTTCTCTTAGGCGTTGAGCCCAGGGTTCTTCTTCGAAGAATGCTGGTGTTTTGTCTTCTCCTTCATCTTCTTGAGATTATACAGTTGTCATGTTGGCTGATAGCACTCTCTTGAAGACTGAGCCGATACTGGTATCGGATTCCCAAGTTGATGCTTCGGACGAGTGAGAATGTTCTACTTCTTCTGCCTCCGAACTCTCTGGTGTTGACGGCGGCGTGACGTAGCCCACCCCCCGTCGAGTTCGATGATAGTAGTCCTGCGGCTTTCCTTTAGGTATTGGAAGCCGGAGAGGAAGACGTCGACCCTTGCCTTAGTTCAGGCCTTTGTTGTTTTTTAGGTCGTAACCCATCTTTTGGATGAGGTACTTTGCCTTGTCCGTGTACCGATAGACTTATATTCTGCCGGTATCCGGTTCTTGCTCGAGTGGCGGAAGGTCTTGATGACGCTCGACTTTGCCGAAGATGATGGATTCTTCGTCTCAATTCCGCGGTAGGACTACAAAACAGACCCCTTGGGACGGGACTACTCGATTTACATGATGGACGGTCGTTATTTGTGTTTGCAACGACAGTAGAGCGTTATCTAATGTATACATGGCATTCTAATGTAGAAGACTAGAATAATTAAAAGACACTCTATTATTGATGAAACACGAGATTTTATCTCATGGGATTACATTGTCCAGAGAGGGTGCATCTATATCAGTAGAGATATATTCCCCTAGATCTTCATCTGTGAGTACTGGGATTGGATCGGGAGAGTCCACCACAGCTTTGATCCTGGGGTCCGAGAGGGCTATGTGGGCATTCTCCAGCAGCTTGGATGAGACAGATGATTGCGGCAATTTGCCCTTAAGATGCACCTTCAGAGGTGCCTCAACTGCGCCTTCGGTGATCGGTGCCTTCCCCTGTAGTTTTGCCACAAGGGGAGCCGATGTCTGAGGCGGCTTTTCCTTGAGCCGTATCTTCAAGGGAGCTTCAGTAGGTGTTCTTCCTGGAGCAGTTGGTGCTTTTCCAGGTAGCTTGATGTTCATGGGAGGCAACGTCTGAGGCGGCTTCCCTTTGAGTCAAATTTTTAAAGGAGCATCAGGAATCATCTCTGGCTCCATGTCAGGCTCTGCTGCCGTTTCTGCTTCATCGTCAGCATCATTGGCTTCCTCCTCGTCAGGTGATTTGTACAAGGTGGAATCAGTGAAGTAGGCTTCAACCCCCTTGAAAGGGTCGATGTCCGCGAACTCCGTCCGGATGATGTCATTGGTGGACACGTATTTCATACATTGGTGGAGTGTAGATGGCACCACCATGTACTCATGCAGCCACGGCCGACCCAATAGGAGGTTGTAGTTGACGTCGGCGTCCACGACATAGCAAGTCACCTCGGTTCGGAGGTTACCGATATGACACTTCAGCCGTATATTGCCCAGCGACTCGCTTTTGCTAGCATTGAAGCCACTGATTGTTGTGTTGGAAGGCGCCAGTCGGTACATTGGGATCCCCAGTGTTGAGAGCAGCGTCTTCGGGATGATGCTGAGGGAAGACCCCGGATCGATCTGAATCCGCTTCACCTTGAATGAACCGATATACCCTGTATAATACAGCGGCCTGTTGTGTCGGTTGTGTTTGAGCAACATGTCTTGTTGGGTGAAGGTTATGTTGGGGATAACTTCATCCGCACAATGACAGTGCGCACATATAGTCGGAGTATCCTCAGGCTGCTTGACCTGACTGATGAAGGACTCAGCATCCTTCAGGGCTTCACAGAGAGCTTCACGAGTGTCCTTGGAAAGGCGAAGAAGCTCAAACAGAGATAAGCGGGCAGGACTACTGGCAAGTTGTGCCAGTATGTCAAAGTTGTGGGGCTTGGCTAGCCCCGAAGTATTCTCCTTTCGTAGAGGCCTGTCGAAACGGGCCTCTACATGATTCTGCTTATTGGCTGCTGGAGGTTTGGATGGACCTCCTTCTTCGACAGCAGGGGCAGTACAGGAAGGCACCACCTCAACGACAACTTCGTCGGGTTGGACGTTCAGCTGCGAACGGGTTTGCACAGGAAGAGCCTCTTCTGCGGAGGAAGAGACCATACGGCAAGACTTGATCTTCCTGCCCTTCGTTTTGGAGGCAGAGCATACCTCCGGTTGAGTAACCTCGAAGACGAGATCAGGGTGAACCCACAAGACCTCTCCCCGAGATATGGTGAGTGGGATGAGTCCGCTCACGTTGTCACGAGAAGGTGGCAAGTTAACCACCTCCATTGTCGCCTTAGGGATGGGGACGACGCCATCTTGTGTTGTAGTTGGCGGCAAGGTGCCAAATTAAAGTGACACCAGGTTGGCCAAAACCGTCTTCTCCTCGTAGTCGACGGAGATAACATCTGCATTGATCATGCACTGGATGTAGTTTTTGAGGACGTAGCAGTCCTTAGTTGGATGTCCGACAAACCGATGGTAGTGACAGTACCTCGGATTGTCCACTTTTCCAACCTCGTCGGGACGCTTCGGGTCCGGCAATTTCATCTTGTCACCCTGTTTCAATATCTCGAAGAGTTGCAGGGTGTCTTCATCGTTGAAAGAATAAACCTCCTTTGGCCTTGGTGCAAGTGGAGGCTTCTGAGTAGGCACTGATGCACCTTTTGAGGCATTGACAGTCAATGCCTGTTTCCCCTTCGTCTCTCGTCCAGGGTTGTTGGCTGCAGGCCGTTTCCCCTTGTCCTCAAAGGCAGGGAAGCTAACTCCCAGAAGGCGAGCATTGGACGCCTTCTTTTCTGCAGCTTCTGCTTCGATGATCAAGGAACTCCAGTCGGAAGGAGGAGTAGAGTTGAGCCAGAGTTTGACTGCAGGCAGCATGTTCATGCTGCAGGAGGAGAGGAGTGCATGTTCTGGCATGCCCGGAGGCAGTCTGAAGCAGGCATGTCGGAAGCGTTCGATGAATACTCGAACTGTTTCCTTCTCCTTCTGGCGTATCTCTATGAGGGATGCCATTGTCATGTCCTTCCCGCCGTCGTAGAAACGGTCGAGGAAGAGATGCATCAAGTCGTCGAAGGAAGATATAGAGTTATCTGGGAGACTGCAGTACCAGTCGTACGCCACTCCTTTCAGTGCCCTGACAAATATGCTGGTGAGTAGTGCATCCTCCTTCGGAAGATGTCCCGTTTGGGACTGGAAGTACGTCAGATAGCGACGCGGAGAGTCCTTCCCATCGTACAGCGTTAATGTTTATGGTTTATACTTAGGAGGATAAACCACTTTGTACCATTCGAGGGGATAAGGTTGGGGGATGCCCATCTTTTGGCGCTCCTCTTGTCTATTCTTGGACTCAAAGTGCTCGTGCAAGTCTCTGATCATCTCTACCACGTCTTCCGTAGAGCTGGGAGTCGGAAAAGGTGGTACAGCCTGGGGTTGAGCATTTGATGGCTCCGATGTCCGAGGTGCTTCACGACGATCCGTATCCAAGGATACCCGTTGAAGGGGTACACTTGATTCTCCATTGGCTCCTGGGTCAGGACCGGTAGAAGGTGCCCTGGCCAAAGATGACCGTATCTCGAACACTGCTTGAGTCAGTATTTGCATAGAGGCAGAGAGGGTTTTGAGCCCTCCCTCCAGGGTATCCATGCGCTGGACAAGGTCTGCTGGTGGCACATCAGGCTCGTTATCACCCCCAGTCATGTATACTGTCATGACACGACTGGAGTCGGATGGATCTGTTGAGGCTTCACTCTCGGCCTCGCTCTCTTGTAGGGGAGTTGCCTCTCCTGGAGCTTCGTCCTGGCTACCCCCAGCTACATCTTGGAGGACGCCCTCGTCTTCGGGAGATGTATCCGCAAGGGCCTAATTACCCCCAGTTCTGTCTTGGAGGATTTCTTCGTCTTCGAGACGCAGGTCCACAGGGGCCAGACTACCACCAGCTACGTCCGGGAGGCTGATTTCGTCTCCAGGATGAAGATCCACCCCAGCTGTGCTCTGGAGGACATCTTCGTCTTCAGAAGGAGGATCAACAAGGGCTTGACTACCTCCAGCTTCCTCCAAGATCTTCTTTCTCCCCCGAGTGCCTTCAAACACTACGGAGGATGGGACGGTTGTCTTGGTTTTCCTCGTCTGGCTCTTGGACGAGGACAAGGAATTGCCAGTCGCCCTTCGGACTGAGGAGGAGTTAGAGATTATGTTGCATGAAGCAACCTTTAGTTCTGGCTCATCTTTTATTGACACCTTCTTCTTGAGGCGATGTCGGAGGGGTATTGATGATTGCAACCACTGGAACACCGACTGTCTTGGTGGAACTGCTGCCTTACAACAGCAATTGATGGTGACTATGACACAAGTGTGCCCTGTGAGGGGCGCATTGTGCTTGTCAATCGACTCTCCTGATCGGCGTTTGTGAGTGATCATGTTACGCAGATCGTTGGAGGAGAGTGCCACCTTCGCACCCCCATCAGGCGCATGGCAAGGCCAAGCGCCGGGGTGGTCAAGTGAATGCTGTGCCCCCTGATCCAACACCAAATAGGCGCTCAGACCAGTAGTGGGGGAACAACATTTACAGTGACTTGAACGAACCTCAGACGCACAACCAGAGGAGGCACGGGAGTTCAAGACCACAGGGTTTGCCTTGCTCGACTCGGTTGCGAATGTAACAGATATGCCCAAGTGAGACAAGGACTTTGAAGGTCGACTCATTTCCGGCGCTGTAACGCCCCAATCCCAAAATACGTAGGACTAGGAACGTAGCATGCCAGCTGCATATATACGAGATATACTCCAATATATGGAAATCTCGAATATACACATAAGCTGTATTATGAATAGTAATAACAGACAGTCACAGGTAAAAGCTATATCTCATCCACAGTAAATATAAAGAAAATGATAACTCACGAATCAAAGTAAATGTCAAAATATAGCTGTTGGCCGGGCGGAGACAAATCCACTACCGACACTAGAATAAACTGAAAGGAAATAGAGTCCAACCTCTAAGATAAATAAAATAAGAAATGATGACTAAATAGGCTCCTCGACCCATTAGGGACAGCTGTGATCAGAAGGTACAACTTGCTCGAACGTGAAGGATGAGTCTGTAGCGGAACCATACTCCTGCGGAAAGTCCAACACACCTATACCTGGAGAGATCACCAGGTCCTCAGAGGGACGTAACAAGATACAAAAAGAATATGCCACATAACTGAATAAATATTGCTTAAATAAATAAGTTAATTGAATTATAACATGGTCCAATACACACCTACTGAACTAGCTTACCATCCCCCCAGCCAAACAAGGACAAGAGATGGTAAACTAATTCACGGTGACGTATCTTTCCATGCTATGAATCCAATATGGTATCCGGACCCCAACAAGGTTCAATACCTTCTCATCGGAGTAGTAAGCCACACCTACAACCAAACAAGGACAAGATGTGGCGAACTAATCCGCGACAAGTTATTGTTCCAAGCCACGGTCAGATACAAGTACCCAAACTAAGAGTACTCGTACCTAACGGATAAGGGTAGCCTACCATTCTATGTGAATGCAGTTTAAGTACATCCTTCCAACGCATGGGCCCTGGCTAAAAATGGGATCGGCATAGTCCTCCCTTGGGGCACCAGGGGCCTCAGGCATAATCGTTCCACGAACGTCAGTGGCCAGCAGTAATAAGGGGTCATCAACCCGCATCTCCAGTGGAGCGTACGGTCACAAGGGAAATGTGTAAAGTAGCCCATACGCTAAGGATATGTACTCCCCGCCCAATGCCTACTATGTTGTATCCGCAACACATAACTACTATTAACCGCTAAGTCAAACTAAGTATGCAATGTCTATTAGCGGTTAATCATATCGCACGGCTTATACGTACTAGTGGCCAGCCAGTCACGCATGTCCGAGTTCTATATGTGACTCACAACACGTGGTACAAATGTGTCAAGGCCTATGAATGCAACACACAAAGGGTGGTCCCTTAACTCTAAGTTTAGTGTGTAAGAAAATAATACATAGCAGAAAATCTAACGGAACAGTAAGTTCTAACAAGTATACCATGTATCACAGTTTATTTTGCATAAAGAAAATAATGAATAATGCATGAAATATGAGCTAAAATAAATAAACAGCAGTAGCAAGGTATCTTGCCTGGAGGTAATGTGCAGAATGGCGACGCCGGATGACTCAAACCGTCAAAATAGGGAAGCAATGAAAGCCAACTTCTACGAACAACCTCGGATGCTGAAATAAATATCACGAACAGATTTGACATAAAAGAAATACCTAGGAAACGCCTGTCCAAAAATCCAATTCTGGAACAGGGGCAAAATCGTAATTTTGGGTCAAAACGATGTCCACCGTTGGACCCGTTTTGCACCGAAACACGTGCCAGAACCTACGGTCTCTAAAGTCGTCAAACTACGTGTCTACGGGTCCGGTTTGAGGAGACGAACCCAACCGTACGTCCAAAGTTGGATTTCGGTGGGCTGTGCACAAATTCTCCCGTTAGAGCGGGTCGCGGGCCCGCCAATTTTGGTGTTCCGATCAACCTTCTCAGAATCGGACCAAACTTGACGTACAGGACCGAAAAATTGATACGGTCCTGATGGCGCAAGTTTCGCGTCGATCCGACGAACGTGCACGAAGTTATGGTCAAGTTTGCAAAACGTCGATACGGGGGTATCTCGACGGATACGTACTGATTTCGTCGCGCACGCGCAACGAAATCGAGTCCCGTCGGTTCCCATACGTCGGTAATATCCATTCGCGCCTTTTGATGCATATAGTGCACGACCACGTCGCCCGGTTTGTCGGGGCGCACCCCGTATCGGAAAAATTTTCCTAAAATTTTAGTTTTAAAAACAGATTTTCTCGAATCTTTAACGTTAATTATCTTCCTGTATAATTACTGAAAAATAAATCTAACCAGTGCGTTTCAATCCCGTATATGTTGTGTTTCACTGTTTTCAGTTGGTTTGATGAAACCCTCAGTATACGGGTCAAAAATTGGCTTCCAAGTCATGGGTTGGGACTGCTCTAAACTGTTCTATTCCGATAGTTTTCTCAGGAAGTTTTGATCGATTTCCCGGGCAAGATGTTAGGGTTTACTAGATTGCATCTGGAGGGGTTTAGAGAGGGTTAGATAGGCTCTATGTAGGATTCGACGAAATCAAAAATAGTCAATCATGAAGGAGGAACGACGAAGGGGAAGTTTGGGGTACCTGCGGTCGAGTAACAGCGTTACTCTGTTTTCTTTTGGTCGGCCGGCGGTGTTCAGGCAACGGCGGCCGTCCGTCGGCGGTGGGCTAGCGGCGCGGGGTGTGCAGTGCACGCTGGAGGAGATCCTCGACGTCGGCGATACGGTTTGCTAGGGTTTCGGGGTCTCTCTCCTACGCGTGTGGGATCACATATAGCTACTGCTATATATAGCTACTGCTATATATTAAGTCGGGCCGTGGGATTTGCTTAGCGGGCTTAGCTGGGCTGAGCTAGCCCCTTGCGGGCTGGGTAGTTTGGCCTGGCCCAAACGGCTGGGTTGGGCTTTTTCTTTTTCTTTTTTTTTTATACAAAAATGATATAATTCCTATAATTATATATGTATATATACATAATAAAATCTAAATAATTTTATAAACATTCTAAATTCCTAAAATATTACTAACATATTTTAATAAATATTTTGTATCCATAATACCTGTTATTGTTATAACATGACTATTAATGAATTATTAAGTAAATAATAAAGCTTATTAATGCCCTATATATTATAATTTAAAAATAACAGAATAACAATAATAATAATATTATAATAATAATAATACAATAAAACAACAACGAATTAATAGGGTATGAATATTAGGGGAGAGTACAATCAATAATAATATTATTTTTGCAAAAATATAAATATTTCAAGTCTCATAAATAATAAAATAATTGAAATGAAATATCTAAGTAATAAAATCCTCCAAAATGTTTGGGGGATTACAGGCGCAGAAGCATCCGAGTCGACCTTATACAGCTTACCATCAGCAGCGCGCATGATTGTGAGCGCATGCTTCTGATTTGCTGCCGGCATAGCACGTTTGAGGCGCATGACCCGTGCTGCCTTGGACTTCTTCGTACCAGCCTGCTGGGGCGCATAGTACTCAGAATCCAAATTCTCCTCGCCACTACAGCAAGTGAGTCTGTCAAAGACAGAGACCTTCTGTGGTACATCAGAGGTGATGTACGGGGCATTAGCTGTGCCCCTGCTCCGTCGACGCATCTTTCTCGCCTGAGAGGGAGATGGCTGGGGAATGTGGTCAGCCGCACGTTTCCCTGAGAGATGCGCTGCACCGGTGGGCGCATCTTGGTTGCTGAGGACGTCAGCAGGAAGGGAAGGCTGCATTGGCATATTCCCTTCGGTGGTAGTGCCAGAGGCGTCGACCTTGCGCACCCAGACTTGGCGAGTCTTCTTCGGCTTCGGTAGCCGCTTCGAAGGACTCGTACTGCCTTCAGAGATGAACTCCTCATATGTATGTTGATTGAGGCGTACAACCAGCATCTTGTGGGAGGAGCCCACCTTCACGTCGTCGGATTGCGATACAGCTTTCTCGGTGGAGGAGAAAGAGTTCTCCACCAGAGTCGCCAGCTTGTTTGCCATTAAAATCTTTTGATGTAATTTCAATACAAACAGAACAGTGTTACAATGTAGGACTTAGACGTAGTCCTAGGAGTACACTTTTGTTTATCTGGGTCCCTTGTGCCGATGGAGCGAGTGGTAATGCGTTGACTCCGTTGACGATCTGACGATGGTTCTCGATTCTCTGAAGGTCTGAGTTGCTCTGGGTGCTGGAGCTTACGGAGAGGAAGAAGACGTTGAGTGTCTGTATCTGCCTCTCTGTATATCGATGGTTGTGCGATGTATGTAGATCTCTGTCTATGTGTGTGTGAAAGAAGGAAATGATCCCTCTATTTATAGTTTTGCAGGCTGGCTGCTCATGCACGCATATGCAGGATGTGCCTGTTTGTGGAGATGCCACGTGGTGATAGCTGATGGAGGCGCATGGACGATGCGCTCAGA
>JANAVB010005598.1:4173505-4226005 GCA_029216955.1 Iris pallida | reverse complement strand
TAGATGAACAAACATGTCCGTATTACCTCTGAGTTGTTCTTACGTTTCTTACCATGTTCCTTCTAACCTCTAAGTAAGTTACATATTTCTAGAGTCCAAATGTTTGTCATGTCCAGATTACATCTAAACAAACAACCTCATCCTTCGGTGACCATTACTTCTAGTTACCATTCGTGCTTGACCCCTAAGTGCCACCTATATTTCCCCAGGAAAATCACCAAAGCCAGTTTAACAAATATAACAAGAAGTGGAAAAACAGAAAGAATAAGACAAGCAAAAGGAATTATCACCCCAGAACAGAAGCTATAAAAACAGAGGATAGAGTAAAATTCAAAAAAAAGAAAAAAAATCACTGCTTAGTGATGTCAGTGCACAGTGTTGGCCCATTGGTCATGGTCGAACCTGATTTTAATAATTGATCAAACTATGTCTCGATATAAGGGCTACTTGGACATTTGTTGAGAACCTCTACCACTCTGTTCAAAACTGAAGCTGATTTTTCGTATGAGTCTGTATTTCAATATTTAATATAATTTTCATATTTATTGAGTCTAGGAATACTTTGTACACCGAGTCGTACTGGCAAATAGGCTACCCTAAAAATATTTTCAAAAATCTTATGTTTTGAAAATAGCCCATTTTACAAAAAGCTCCTAACTGTTTAAACTTTTCAAAAAGCCAAAACTCAAAATCTGATTTACAAAATTCTCCAAAAACTATACTCTGGACACCAACAGAGTTCGGCCCGAGTTCGGGCCGAACTCGTCCCGAGTTCGTTTGGCGTCGTTAGATTTTTTGAATTTGGTCATCCTGCTGTTACGGATACAACAACTATTTGTCGAGATTCTCTCAAAGAATTCTGTCCGAATTCTATCCGAGTTCTGACTTTGGAAAATCTATAAATAGAAAAAAAAATTCACTCATTTCAACACACCTCTCTTCTCTCTTCTCTCTAAGCTTAAACGTCTTCCAAAGTGTTCTAAAAGATTTCATTTTCAAATTTCAAGCCAGTTACAAACCTCTAGTCAATTTACCAGTACGGTATGGTCTAGAAATTCAGAGGAATTATAATCAGAGACTTGATTGAAGAAAGAAACTTCACAATTGAAGTTGGTCAAGTACTTCGTATTAAAGCTCACATTGTAGAAATTGCAAGGACTTTGTATAAAAACTTGCGGTATTTTCTAATAGTAGATTCAACTGGAAGCTAGAGTTCTTCCGACTGGAATAGTCCTCACAATAGAGAAACCAGTATACATCATTGTATTTACGTTTGCTTTCTGATATCTGCTTTTCATTTACGTACTTGTGATATATTATATGTGATCTAGTTGCTAACATTTGCTAATTAGCTAAATTCTGTTGCCTACTCTATTCAGCCCTCCCTCTAGAGTATTGCGCTTTACAATTTGTTCCTACAATTGGTATCAGAGCAGGTTATACAGGTAAAGTGACTGCTTTCATATTTTTACTATTTCAGTTGTTACATAGATCATAGTATAACACATGCAACTGTAAAATTCATAAGTGAAGGCCAAGCCAAAAACAGACATCCACTGTTTGATGGTACCAATTATACATACTAAAAAACACGGATGAGTTTCTTCTTGAAATCTCTAGATTTTGACTTATGGTCTATTGTTGTTGATGGCTATAAAAAGCCTGCACGTATTCTTGTTGAAGGGAAGTTGGTTGAGAAATCCCATGACAAATATATTGAAGCTAAAAAAAGATAGGCCAGTCTTGATGCAAGTGCTATTAACGCTTTTTTGTGCTTTAGACATGACTGAATTTAACAGGGTGTCTACGTGCACAACATCAAGTGAAGTGTAAAAACTTCTCGAAGTGACTCACGAAGGCACGACGCAAGTCAAAGATTTAAAAATCAGCAGACTTATTTAGGAGTATGAGGCGTTCAAGATAAAGCCAAACGAATCTATCACTCAGACGTTTATAAGATTCATGGATATTGTAAACCCTCTGTCATCATTAGGCAAGGAATACAATAACCATGAAAAGATTCGTTAACTTTTACGAGCTCTCACGAAGAACTGGATTTCGAAGGCTATGGCAATCATTGAAGGGAACGATCTCACAACTGTCTCTTAAAACACTCATGGGTAAGATAGTCACTCACGAGATGGAACTTCAAGACTTTGAAGATGTTGCACCGAAGGAGAAGTTGATTGCTTTCAAAGCTCAATACAGAAGAACTGTTGAAGATAATTCCGACGACAGTGACCCTGACTCTGAAGATCAAGCTCTTTTTGTAAGAAAGTTCAAGAAGTTCATGAGATTCAATATAAGAACAAAGGAACACAACAACAACAACAAAAAAGATCTTATATGTTACAATTGTAAGAAGAAAGGACATATAAAGAAGGACTTTCCAACAGCATCATCATCAACCAGGAAAAGCAATAAGTATGACAAAGGTTACCTGAAGAAAGCAACATCCAGATGGTACGCCAATACAAGCATATGGCATGAAAGCGAAGCCAACGACTTAGAAGATGAACAATCAGATAACGTTGCAAATGCATACTTAATGGCATTCGATTAGGTAAATACTAACCTCATGTTTGATACATATGATAATTTTACCTTTGAACAATTAGGTGAAGCCTTTAGTGACCTCTTAGGTGATTACAGAAAACTACGTAGCAAATACCAAAACTCTAAAAGGTACTCAAAGAGTACAAAGGTGAAATAGAAAGACTTACCGACCTACTAGCTGAGGTTAGAAGTAATAATAATTCTAGTGAGGTAGGTGAGCTCTCTTCTGTTAAGCTGCAGTTACACGAGACCACAAGACTACCCGAAGAGAAAGACAAGACCATTACCGAATTAGAGGAAGACCTACTCAAAGAGAAGAAGAGTCTTCAGCAAACACTAATCAGAAGTGATGCACTTACTGCTGATTATAGTTTATTATATGACACTTCCAAAAAGTTGGAAATTAGGTTAGAAAAACAGCCTGAAGTTGATGCTTCCTATCCTAACATGTGTCACTTACCGAAACATCGAAACACTATCAAACCCAACACTGTCAGACCAAACCAAACCAAACCATTACCCAAGAAGACTAATAGGCATGCATTCTATTATACTAGAAAACCAAGACCTACCAATCATGCACAACATACTGCATCCAACACTCAACATGCTAGATATCAATATTGTGGCACCATTGGTCATACCTCTCCTGCATGTAGAGTTAGAAATCTTGTTGATTTTAAGGTATGTGCATGGATACCGAAAAATAACACTTCAGGACCCTACAAGAAATGGGTACCAAAAGTTTTATCTGTAAATTCTTTTATAGGTGGAACACCCTTCACATGCTAGAAGCAAATGGATCCTCGACAGCGGTTGCTCCCGGCATATGACCGGTGACGCTTCATTATTCACAACACTATCTGTGAGACTTGTCTCACGGTATCAGTATTTATATACGGATACATATTTTCTGCTGTACTTTCTTGATTTTTGATACCTTGAAATTTTTACAAAATTATAGATTTTTTGTTTATTGGCATACCGCCGATGCACTGGTGTCTATCGGCGGTTTTTCTTCTCATTGTACGGACTTTCGACAAATGTCAGGTAACCCGTATTTTGACTTGTCTTTTGTTTTGATTTAAATCTTGACTCGGTTTAATTTTGTCACTCCCGTTTTCCGTTATACGTATTTTCCGTATACATATACGGACTTCGACCCACATTTTATTTTGTCTTATTATATTTTATTTTATTGCTCGATCTAGACTTGTTTTGATCTTGAGTGGTTCAATTTGGTTTGGTCTAACTTGGCTTGCTTGGGGTGGATTGACTTGGTTTATTTTGATGGGTTCAACATGTTGAACCATCTTCCCCCTTCCTTTTTATAAACTCCCATCACTTTCTCACTCCTCCATTATTTCATTTTTCTTCTTCCTCTTCATCTTCTTCCTCCAACCCAAGGCAAGTATATCTTGCCAAATATTGGACAATGCTATTTTATTTGTCTATTATCTTCCTCACATGATTCTAAGACCCTTTAGTTCATAGCATTTTTCATTTTGGTGGTTCAAATTTTGTAGATCTACGTTTATGTCATTTTTGGTTTTCTTTGGTTTTTGATCTATCAAACTTGCTTGTTTTCAAAATCTAATTGTTCTATGTGATAAAGAATTTTATTTTATCCAAATTTGACCTTTGAAAAGTTAGATTTCGTTCTGTTTTGACCGAGTTATGCAAGTTTGAAGTTCATGAGTTCCTTGACCATCTTTCTCGGATTTTTGGAGAAGATGAGCAGTCTGGCCGCATGAGTCCTTGGCCGCATGCATCCTGCGGACCGCATGGGTCCTTGGCCCCTTTGGTCCTACGGACCGCATGAGTCCCGTGGATCGCATGGGTCCTTGGCCCCTTGGTACTGCGGACTGCCTTGGTCCTGCGGACCTCATGAGTCCCGCAGACCGTATGATCTCTTGGCCGTTTTGGTTCTGTGAACTGCTTGGGTCTTGCGGACCGCATGAGTCCTGCGAACCGCATGCCTTGGCCGTATGCATCCTTGGTCGCAAGCATCCTTGGCCGCATGCCTCCCTGCTCCCCTTGTGGGCGCATGTCTCCCTGCTTCGCCTGGCGCCCCTTGGTACCGGCGCACCTTGCTTGCCCTATGCCTCTTGGTGCAAGCTCACCCCATGTACCTTTGCCCTTGCCCCTCGCATGTTTATTTATTTTATTTTATTGTTTAGACTTGGCCTAACTTGCGACGACCCTACTTAATAACTTGATATTTCTTTAAATGAAATTTTAATATGATTTGATGACCTTGTAAAGTTAGAGAATGATTGTACACCTTTTTTTATGCTCTTAACAATAGACCAGATTTTAATTATTGTTTTATGTCAAGTAGTTATTTTATCTATTCCTTCTTACATGTTATGATGTGCGTTTTATCAAGATCTTTCTACATGCTATCCATACGTCTATGATTTGCTTAATCTAGATAGTGACCCGTTGTGGTGCACTCATGATTTATGTCTTTCTTCCTTGCTTAACATGATAGTGGCCCGTAGAGGTGCACTCTTGACAAGTACTCTTTACATGACAAGTAAACCATGATAGTGGCCCGTCGTGGCGCACTCTTAACAAGCAACCTTAACACGATAATACATGATAGTAATCCATCGTGGTGCACTCTTGAACATGTCTTTACATGCTTACATGATAGTGGCCCGTAGAGGTGCACTTTTGACAAGTACTCTTTATATGACAAGTAAACCTAACATGATTTGTATAATCAAGATGCTGTTGCAACGGCTATTCTCCTTGCTAATACAACTCTTTCTGGACACCGTGGTTGAATTTATTGTGTATGCGTGAACAAGCTACATGTCTCTTCTGCATCATGTCTAGGACATGAATTCCTGGTTATCACGGTCAGGGATTCATACAGAATCTGACTAGGTTAATGACTAGATTGATCAAGTAGTTCATATAGAGAGATTTTTCAGTTACAGGAGATCCTATTATCGGGGTGCCTCAAGTAGACTTGTAGCCTGCCGACGAGTAGGACGCATTTCCAGCACACTGTCATGTGTTGCACCAATCAAGCTGCCTAAAAACTCTCTTAGGGTACATTTGTCTCCTGGGTGATGTACCCACTATTATATGTATATGGGATACATTTGTCTCCTGGGTGATGTATCCACTATAAATTCTTGTAACTTGCGTCTGGATAACCTGGATAGCTGCAGGGCTTATGACTGTGGAAATATCTCATTGCATCTTGTTAGTAACAAGGCTTGTGATAACCCTAGTTAGTTAAAGTAGCAAGCTATACTCATTACTTGGCCGTGAATGATGGATGGAGTTAGTCCAGTCTAGTCTAGTTTTATCTAGGCAGTGTCCGTATGTTTATTTCAGTACATTATTGTTTATGCCTTACTTTTGTCGATAAATGATCGGAGGCTGAGTTCTGTTCAGGAGAAGGGTTACAATCCTGGTCCTTGTTTTGTTTACGGGTTGTAACTTGGCTTCCGGAATAGCTCCTAAGTCATCTTATCATATGTCGTCCTATTCAGTACTCACACGTTCTACATGATCCCTATGTTGTACAATAATTAGAGACTAAGTTCCATTCAGGAGAAGGGTTACAACCTCGGTCCTTGTTCGGTTTACGGGTTGTAATTTGGCTTCCGGAATAGTTTCTAAGTCATCCTATAATTGTCGTTCTATATAGTTCTCACATGCTCTCATGCTCTAGTTATCCAACATGCTCACATATTCAGTTATCTCACAAGCTATATATGATCTCTATGCCGAGTCACCATGCACTCACGACCCGGCTATTTCACAAGCTCATATGTTCAGTTTATTTTTACTCTCAAGCTTCCGTTTACTTGACATGTCTACATTTTACATTACGTCACATGTTAATTACTTTATGCTCCAAGATGCTTTACTTATTGTCTTTCTAGGTTCGGGATAAGTGCATTGGTAGTGCACGAGTCTCGATCTGCTTTTACTTAATTACATATCTAACCATTGTTATGTTAGCTATTGCTGGTTTTAGTTCATAGTTTGGTTTCCTTTGTGGTACTTGCTATTTGGGGTCTGACCCCACTGGTTTTGTTTGGCCAGATCTGATAGAGGAGCCCGAAGGATCTTTCGTACCATCTACTCGACGGTGACCATTCGGTGTACCAGAGTACCTGAGTGGGTTTCTTGTTTCATTCTCCCACTTGATATGTACATTATTCTTTTGTGACATTTAGCCTCCGAGCACGTATTTAGCTCGTGTTTTGGTTCTTGATATTTAGCCTACGGGTCTAAACATGATGTGCGTATTCTAGACTATAGCTAGAGCTTATCATGTATGACTATTGCTCTTGCTAGTTCTCCATTTTGAATTACTAGCTTCATGATCATCCATGTATATATGGTTTGGAACGCTTTACTATTGTATGTCTGATGATCATACTTCTTGCTCCTTGTATAATTGTCTGTGATTAAGATACCTAGGATGGTTTAACCTAGGATCGACTGTTGGCTTGTAAGAGTAACCCCCATGTCTTGACAGCTTACACATAATTTCAGAGTACTGGTGTACTTTGGAATTGCGTAGCTGGCCTTGTCCGTCCCTACTTTCCAGTATTCTGGTTCTGGGGCGTGACACTGTCGAAGAAGAAAGAAGGATACGTTTCCTTCGGTAATAATCTTAAAGGATATATAGTAGGTATCGGCGATATTGGTAAGGCTCCTATCTTTTAATTAAAGATGTTTGTCTAGTTACCAAGTTGAAACATAACCTACTTAGCAAAAGCCATTTAGCTGACCATGGTTGTGGTATTAACTTTGTCAAAGATAAATGTACTATAGTTGGTAGCCTAACTAGTAGTACTATCTTTGAAGGTATCAGGGAAGACAATATATATGTTTTCTATTTGTTGGAAGATGCTAACAAAGCAGGTAGATGCTTAATGGCCAAGAGTGATGAGAGTCAAATATGGCATATGAGACTCAGTCATGCAAATATGAACACAATTTTAAGACTATCCACAAAGAAGTTGGTACGAAGCTTATCGAACATAACTTTCAATAAGGATACGGTATGCAGCGAATGTGAAAAGAACAAAGCTACCCGATCCACTTTTAATTTCAAGAACGCTGTAAGTACCACTAGACCTCTACAATTACTGTATATAGATTTATTTAGACCTAGTAGAATTGCTAGTCTATATGGTAAATTATATGTTTTTGTAATAATAGATGACTTTTCTAGATACACGTAGGTATATTTTCTCTACGCAAAAATGATGCAGTGTCTGAATTTGTCACCTTTTGCAAGAAAGTTCAAAATAAGAAAGCATTTATGATCACTCGTATTCGAAGCAATCATGGCGGCGAATTTGAGAATGCAGAGTTTAAGCAATTCTGTGACACACAATTATCTGCATGAGTTCTCTTGCCCTAGGGCTCCACAACAAAATAGAGTTGTGGAACGTAAGAACAGGACTCTATCTGAAATGACAAGAGTAATGTTAAACAAGTTTAGTCTACCTAAATACTTTTGGGCTGAAGCTGTCAATACAGCTTGCTATATTATCAATAGGGTTCTAATTCGACCTATATCGAAGAAGACTCCCTATGAGTTATAATTTGATAAGACACCATCAGTTTCATATTTTAAGATATTTGGTAGCAAATGTTTTATTCTCAATACTAAAGACAATTTGGGAAAGTTTGGCGAAAAGGCCGATGAAGGTATCTTTTTAGGTTATGCGGCAAAGTGCAAAGGGTACCGAGTCTTCAACAAAAGAACTATGATCATCGAAGAGTCAATAAATATCACATTTGACAAACTGAATCAACAGACAATCGACGATGATGATGAAGATATCAGTACACCAAGTACAGCACTTGCAGAACCTTCAAGCACAGCACCAGCTATTCCTTCAGGCAGATCACGTACAGAACGAGAAGCCAGAACCAGCTAACTTGAGAGTTTGCCAAAAAGAATAAAGTTTTTGGCTGACCATTCTAAGGACTTGGTAATAGGTGAGATTACCAGGGGTGTAAGTACCCATTCCTCTAGCAAAGATATAGTTTTCTGTGTTGCATTTATTTCACAGCTTGTACCCAAAACTATTAAAGAAGTATGTAGCGATACTTTTTGGTTAGATTCTATGCAAGAAGAATTAAACCAATTTGAATGGAATCAAGTTTGGGAACTTGTTCCCAAGCCAATTGATCATCCGATCATTGGCACACGCTGGGTATTCCGAAATAAACTTAATTAGAATGGTTTAGTTACTCGTAACAAGGCTCGACTCGTAGCTCAAGTATATAACTAAGAGGAAGGTATCGACTATGATGAGACCTATGCCCCAGTTGCGAGATTAGAATCCATTCGCATGTTATGTGCATTTGCATGTTTTCATAATTTTAAATGGATGTTAAGAGTGCATTTTTGAACAGTTTTATAAAAGAAAAAGTTTATGTAGCTCAACCTCTAGGTTTTACAGATTTCAAAAACCCTGATTATGTTTTCAAGCTGAAGAAAGCCTTATACAGTTTGAAGCAAGCCCCTCGTGCTTGGTATGATCATTTAAGTTCTTTTATACTTGATAACGATTTTACAAAAGGCAAGGTTGATACTACACTGTTTATAAAATCTTCTAATGGAAATCTTCTTTTAATTCAAATTTATGTAGATGCTATTATCTTTGGATCTATTGATGAATCTCTTTGTCAAGAATTTTCAAAGTGTATGCAGAATGAGTTTAAGATGAGCATGATGGAAGAACTAAAATTCTTTTTCGGACTGTAAATCAAACAATAGGACGTTCATTAATCAAGCCAAGTACACAAAAGACTTATTAAAGAAGTTCGACCTAGAAACCGTCAAACCACTTGGCACTCCAATGGCGACTTCAACCAAGCTTGATATTTATGAACAAGACAAATCGGTCGACATACGTATGTATCGAGGTATGGTTGGTAGTTTACTTTATTTAACTGCTAGTCGTCCTGATATAATGTTTAGTGTTTGCTTGTGTGCACGTTTTCAAGCTAACCCTAAGAAATCACATTTGTGTGCGGTTAAGCGTATCTTCCGATACCTTAAAGGCACTTTCTCTGTCGGCTTGTGGTATCCCAAAACCACGTCCTTTGACCTAACCGGTTATTCGGATACTAATTTTGTTGGATGCAAAGTAGATAGAAAAAGCACAAGCGGCATATGTCATTTCCTAGGTAAGGCTTTAGTCTCTTGGTTTAGCAAGAAACAAAATTATGTTACATTATCAACTACTGAGGCTGAGTATATCGCCACAGGACATTGTTGTGCACAAATTTTGTGGATGAAGCAAATCCTAGAAGACTTTGGCTTACTTTACACACACATATCTATTTTCTGTGACAACACTAGTACTATTAATTTGACTAAGAATCCTGTATGTCACTCTCGCACTAAGCATATCGAGATTCGACATCATTTTATTAGAGATCATCAAACAAATGGAGATATAGACCTTGTATATGTAAACACAGAGAACCAACTGGCTGATATCTTTACAAAACCATTAGCGGAAGATCGTTTCAATTATTTATGTCGAGAATTATGAATTTTAAACGTCAATAGTATCAATTAATTTTGTTTTATTAATTATATTTCAATATGCAAATATTGTTTTCGATACAAGCCTATAAAGGGTCTGTCTGTCACCACGACTAAGCTAAAGTGAAACGGTATTTAAGTGTTCTCCGATGAACATCCGTTAACAGGGACAGTACCCCTACAGCTAATCTAAGAGTCGCTGTGTAATGAAAGTTAATTCATAAGATAATATTAATTATATTAATTAAAATTTAAAATAACTAAAATTAAAATTAAATAATTGAAAAGGGATTGACGAATAGAGAGTAGCCAGCAATTTTTTTAAAACACCTCAACAGAACCCCACGCGAACTCGTACTGAATTCGGCCCGAGTTTGGCATAAGTTCTGTTGGTGGTATTGGTTTTAAGTTAGAAACGAGTGCCCCCTCTTTTTATCTTCTCCAAATCCTCTATCACAGCAGCAGCCGCGCCCGAGCCCTCCAAACCTAGATTTTCTCCAAGCCATTGCTTCCAATCTACTTGGAAAAATCAATCCAAACTTTAGATTCGTGCGAAGATTCTCGTCATCTACAACCTATTCCATTCTTGGAAGGTATAAACTCCTCCTTCCCTCTCTTTCAAAGTTTATAGTTTTTCAATCCTTCATTGAGATAATGCCTAGGATTTCGAACCCCTTTAAGTGGAAGAAGTCGACACCTAGTAAAGAGGCGTCGTCTTCGGATCCTATCCAAGGATCACTCTTTTCTCCGGTTCAATCGGCCGACGAAGCATATAATGAGTTTTACTTTGAAACTCATGACCAATCATTATTATGCTACACGGATTTCTCTGTTCGCAAAATATGCACCGACGCACCGATTAAACGAACCACTTTTCCTGAGCATCGTCTATTCTTTGAGGCATTAGGCTTGCACGACCTTGTCATCCACCAATATTCCATTGCAACCAATGTTATTTGCTTGTTCTACTACAATTTTACTTTGAACACTTTTACTGTTAAAAGTCATGTCGGTGGATTTATTATCGAATTCAATGATGTCCTCTTAGCGAAAATCCTTGGTATACCTAACGAAGGTGCTCCGCTTGATGATATCACAAAATTTGAGTTTTTTGCAGGCACAACCTTGAGCAGTTTCAAGAACGAACTCTGTGCTCCTGATCGTGTTCATTCTACTAAGTTCGAAGCTGCCAATATGAACCTATTCAACTATGAATTGCACCGCAACGTCTATTCCACCATTTTGCCAAAATCCACTTTAAAAGATGAGGTTACCAACCTTGAGTTGTCTGCCCATTATCATATTCATAAGGGTATTCATTTTTCTGTCCCCAAGACTATTATTCAGATGATGGGACGTTGTCGCGAAAGGCACAGAAACCTTGCTTACGCGATGATTATTCCAATCTTCTTTCAGCATTTCGAGATTAACTTATCCACTTGCGCTCTTGATTCTGAGCCCAAGTATCTTCAGCAGTCTCATCGCAGCACAACCGTCCCTCCTGCTCCTAGTGCTCTACCTCCTCTGACTTACCCTATGACATATGAGGGTATCCACCAGCATCTCTTTGATTTACGAGCTTTTATTACTGACTCATCCAGGGAACGCAAGTTCTGTGATGCCAGCCGGTTTCAGGCTCTCGCAAATTTCTTTACAGATCTACATTTTACTCAGACTGGTCATTCTACCAGTTCTCTTCCCCGAGATCCAGCTGTATCGGGCTACCGCTATGAGGATGAGGCGGTTCATCATTTCTTTCACTCCGGTAATGCATATGACTGGTACCGTGGTTCTGGTGCTACTCTACACCATTCTGGAGCTGACACTTCTGGAGCTGGTCCATCTGGACTTGGTGGCACTGCTGGCGCTGATGATGATGCTTACTCTGAGGACTTTTGATCTAGATGTGATGCATTTTGTCTAGATGTTATCTTGTTAGACTCATATTTGTCTATGTTTACTTGAAAATGCTCCGACATTCCAAGATAACACTTTATCTTTATTTTCTTAGCACTGAGACTTTATTTGCTGAGATGATGTATTTTAGAACATCTTTTATGCTTTTCTTAGCATGTTCGCTATTTTATTTTGGACTGTTCTCTATCTTTATGTTTATGTGTAGCATTATCTTTTCTAGCTTATGCTTTTACATATAAACTGTCTGTGAAATACATGTTTATCCCTTTATTTTTTTGTATTTCTTCAATGCTTGTTTCTTATGCATAATTTGCGGGGGACCTTCTCTCTTTGTAATTATTTTGCTAAGTGATAACGGAAGAAATAGGATCTAACATCTTTTGCAGGATACAAAAATATTTTTTGAGGATATAATACAATACAATTGCTGAACAACTACAATCGAACAAGTACAATTTTGATTTCTTGTCAAATCAAAAGATGGAGATGTTATATCGGTCAAGGTTTGTCAATTATCAAAATAGGGGAGATTGTTGGCCCATTTGTCATGGTCGAACCTAATTTTAATAATTGATCAGACTCTTTCTCGATATAAGGGCTACTTGAACATTTGCTGAGAGCCTCTGCCACTCTGTTCAAGACTGAAGCTGATTTGCCGTATGAGTCTGTATTTCAATATTCAATGTAATTTTCATATTTATTGGGTCTAGGAATACTTTGTACACCGATTCGTACTGGCAAATAGGCTACTCTAAAAATGTTTTCAAAAATTCTATGTTTTGAAAATAGCCCATTTTACAAAAAGCTTCTAACTGTTTAAACTTTTCAAAAAGCCAAAACTCAAAATCCGATTTACAAAATTCCCCAAAAACTATACTCTGGACACCAACAGAGTTTGGTCCGAGTTTGGATCGAACTCACCCCGAGTTCATTTGGTGCCGTTGGATTTTTGAATTTGGTCATCCTACTGTTACGAATGCAACGACTATTTGCTGAGATTCTCTGAAAGAATTCTGTCTGAATTATATTTGAGTTCTGACTTTAGAAAACCTATAAATAGAGAATAATTTCACTTATTTCAACACACCTCTCTTCTCTCTAAGCTTAAACATCTTCCAAAGTGTTCTAAAAGCTTTCATTTTCAAATTCCAAGCCAGTTACAATCCTCTAGTCAATTTGTCAGTACGGTACGGTCTAGAAGTCTCAGAGGAATTGTAATCAGAGGCTTGATTGAAGAAAGACACTTCATAATTGAAGTTGGTCGAGTACTTCGTATCAAAGCTCACGTTGTAGAAGTTGCAAAGACTTCGTATGAAAACTTGTGGTATTTTCTAATAGTGGATTCAATTGGAAGCTAGAGTTCTTCCGACTGGTATAGTCCTCAAAAAAGGAAAACCAGTATACATTACCGTTTTTGTGTTTGCTTTCTGATCTCTGCTTTTCATTTACTTAGTTGTGATATATTATATATGATCTAGTTGCTAACATTTTTAGTTAGCTAAATTTCGCTGCCTACTCTATTCACACCCCTCTGGAGTATTAGGCTTTACAATTCGTTCCTACACACAACTCATTGCTTCAGAAACTCCATCTTTTCCTAGACCAAGACTTGAGCCTGACGTTCCGCCTGCTGGTTCAAGACTTTCTAATCATCAAGGACAACTAGATTTTTGGCAAAAATATTCATCTCGACGCTGCGCTCTCGCAGAATAGTCTGGTGTCGAGCATAGTCCTCCACCTGCTGGCGAATAAGCTCTTATTCTTGTGCCTTCTCCTGATCTTCAGCCTCAAGGGCAACCACCGTCTCTTGGAGCCGCTTGATCTGCTCCTGAAGTCTGTTTATGCATACAACCAAGCACTATTGTAGCTGAGAATTGATTCCTCGATAGAAGCAAGATCTGTCTCTTTGGTAGCTGCATCCAACAGATCTCGATCATAAGACGCTAGGTCAGATTGGCAAGACGTCTTCTCCACATAGATATTCTCTAACAGCTTACCCCTCTCCTCAACGATCAGAGTAGAAATGTCAATGGATTGTAAGCATTGGAGTTCGCTATGCGAACTTCTGTCTCTCGAACCGTTGCCTCGAGCGCATCAGCCACTACTGCCTGACCTTTATTAGCCCTTATTTATTTAGCTTGGTTCAGGGCAGCCATCCTAGCTATCAGGAAAGGACGACCACATTCTAAGGCGTTTTCTACACCTCTTTGCAAGACGAAGTAGAAAGCCTCTATAAAAGCGTCGGTATATTCATCTTCCTCTGCGAGATAAAGGGGTGTCATCGACGGTATTGTAGCTGATGGACCCACAGAATGAGAGACTGTGGTAGGTATAACTACGAAAACTAGGGGAAGCTCAAAGATCGAGATGCTTGGCTGGATTTGCCCGCACTTGAGATTGACACTGCCATATCCTTCGAAACCTCTGGAGACAGTTTTCCCATAACGGTCCCCGACCAAAGTTAGAGCCGAGGACAGCTTCCATGGGGTCAAAGGTACCCTTGGCACGAGAGCACCAGACTCAGGAACCTCTTTTCCCAGGTCAGACGATAGTCCGATCGGGGTAGAAGCCAACAGTGGAAGGGCATCCAACACAGAGGAAGACCGCTGAAGTGGTGACTTGAAGCGAATCTTCATCGAACCTTTCTTGGGGACAGCTGCCTTAGACGTACGGGGCAGAGTGCCCTCTAGTTCCGAATCCTCAGCCACCGGTATTGTTGCTGGTAGAGGAGTACCGCCATCCCCTTCAATCGGGGTCAGAACATCAAACGCTAGTCCTGTACCCGGAGGATTAGCCACCCTGAGAATAGGTTCCTCGTCCATTTGTTGGGAGACTACCTCCTCGACAGTCTTCTCATCAAGGGGGCAGTGAAGAAGAAGGACCAAACTCAGCCCTACTTTCCTCAGGGTTGGGCTGAGTGTCGTCTTCATGAGGGGGCTCTATGGCCACATTCTCAAGCAGAGTATTGGGGCATGTAGTGATTCCTCCCCTTTCAACTTTGGTCACCACGCTAATTCCAGGCGTTGATGGCCCCCCTATAACAAATAATCTCTGTCAAGCTCTATGGAGAAAAGCAGAGGAAAACCCCGGGCAAGAAACTTACCTGATGAGTGTCACGTCCTGACCTGAAAAATCGTTCGTCTTTGCATCGATTTATTCGAATCGTTCGTCCTCGCTGGGGCGTGATACGTACGAGTCTAGAGTTGCAATCGTACAAATTCGAGCATAAATGTGGTCGCACGCCTCAATACGCTACGACATTCCATGCCTCAGCGCATTCAAGCGAAGCTCTACCATGAGCACATCATTTTTGGAACCTGCTAGCAAACTAGTAGGGGATAAGTACTTTCATCGTCGGTGTACTGATCAAAGACCCACTTTACTAAACCGACATTAAGTAGTGTATTGAATCATGCATCATACAAGTTAGTGATCTTTCTATCCTTGCCTTAGGGTGAGTTTCATGGCATATACGAAAGCACTAAAACATGTTATCGTGGCAAGCATGTTAGTTGATTTGCATAGGCAAACAGACAACCAATAACAATCTCGTGTTGTTTCGTGACATGTTACCAACATAGACGCACTCGCCCTTGCACCGACGCAAGGTGAATATGCCTCATTCCTTCCCTGTCATGTTATAAGTGCTCTATGCAGGATCTCTATGTTCCTGCACTTTCAATCCGTCGTTCCTTAACTATATGAAGGTCACTGGCTTTAACACCATAATGTACATCAAGGCACGAACGATGACTACTTCAGCCTGGGGTGCTAATTCCATGCCCTGAAGTAATCCTTCCGAACAATACCAGTATTTGTGATGCTATATTTCAATGGTAGGTCACAAGCCTAACAGATTGAAGTAGACCACATAATACCCATCTCAAATTCTCTTTCTAGATCGAACGGGTTTCGGTAACTGTCTACTATGTTCGAGGAGTAAAAACTTGTGCACAAGTTGTCCGTGACCATGTAACGCGTCAAAGTCATACAACCAAGCAATTCGCCTATCTCTATTTCCATTGGCACAATGCCCCAATTCAATGTTCATCAACGAATGCCCCGAAGGCCATAAACATTTCGAAGGCACCATGCCACATTCAACAGTTCTGCCACATTTGTGCCACAACTGTTCTCTTCTTTGCAACGAAGCCATCTTTCGTAAGTCTTGTGCACGTATGCACGCTTTGATATAGTTATTCGACATTCAATTGTGTCGTACATTTAATGCACGCCTCGATTCAGTATTTCCATGTTCTACGCCTTAGTGTTCAATGTGTTAGACTTATGTTCCTTCCCTTCGACTCGTGCAACTGAGGCACGCATCGATAGGGTATTCAATGTTCTCTAGCTTGTGTACCGAAGCACTCGTGACGATATAGTCTTTCAACGTTCTAGCATATTAACTCGTACACGGGGGCACGAATGACTTGTGCGCTGAGGCACTCGTCGATACAGTTATCCCGTGTTCTTATGGCTTGCGCACCGAGGCGCTCGCCTTTGCGATATTCAATGTTCAATAGCGACTCGTATATTTGATGTACATTTTATTTCAATTGTTCTATCTAATGTTCAACTCGCACTATGTTTATCTCTCGATTGAGCCACGCCCGTGGTCTCGATAGCTTAACTTAGCATATAACGATATATTTTATTTTGGCATGAAGGAGTAGAAAAGAAGATTCAAAGTCCCTCCACCTTAAGCCGATACGCTTTGTCGTTTCACCGAGCCGATGCGGCTCGATTTTATAACTTTGTTTGCACGGCCAACTCTTTTGACTTAGCCATTCGAGCACTTTGTGCTTCATTGAATTATACGACCAATTTGGCTTATCGAGCCTATGACTCAGTCTGTTGCGAGGCGGTGATTTGGTTTTCCGGACCCCGTTGTAAATAAGGCAAAATGTTGACCTCTTATATTTCAGCGTAAACGTATAGCCTGCACAAGAAACCAACTAATATCAATTTTGTTCAAATCAGACTTGTGCTTTGCATCGATTCGATTTCTTAGAATCTTTGAACCGACTCAATGCTCTTCTCGGGTCAATGATTCTCTCGTATCGATTCGCATCGATACTTAATCAGGTCCATGTAACTCTTCGAGTCAATGACTCAGCATAATACACCGTGCAGAGCAGGGTATTACATAATATACCACTTAAAACAAGGTTCATCATCGAACCAACACTCAGTTCAAGTGTTTTTTTGATCGTTTTATGATCTCGCCCAACTATCGTTGTTCCGTTTCAAACACTCGTGCAAGCTTTCATTAACTTTCAGTCTTTCCTGCAGCTCAATTTGAATTCAGTATACAACTTGATTTGGATCGTACACTTATTCAAGGTGTCCTAAAAATATGTGTATTTCAGCCAAGCCCAGTGGTAGAAAATTGAAACAAAGCTGACAGGTAAATTTTAATCCTATACTTGCCATCTCGTACTCTCGATCGGACTTATCCTTAGAAACTGTTCTCGAAATATTATCGTATCTGTATATTCGATACATACGTGATTCATTCAACAAAGTCACCGCATGCGATGCGATTCAAAAATCGCATTTCTTATTTTCGTAAGTCTTTGTACGGACCATCAATTCTATGCGTTGTGTCAAGCCGTCGCGCATCCGATCGCAACGATCCTCCATAATGCCTTGCGTTCGTAATCACTGCCCAACTACTTTCGAAGTCTGGCTATGCAACTCATCTCGATACGATTTCCTTTATTGACTTGCAAATGCATCAACATTCAGGGTTACGCCCGCTAGGTGACTTACCTAGACACCGTGCTTAAAGTCTTCCGATGCAGCTCAAATTGATAGTTCTCGAAGGCAACGGTCTTTCTGACCCAGAAGTTTAACTCGAGGCGATGGTGATGAAAGGCAGCAATCGCTTTGACACAAAATATCTATAATGCGTCTTACGTTCGATTCCTATCGAGTAGAAAATTCACTAGCCAAATTTCCAACTTGTCCGTCTCGTAACATCGAATATAAGTTTGATTCACGCAAGCTCAATTGTAAGGTGGATCCAAATTTAACAACATAACTCGTAAGTCATTCTCTTACTGCTCGCTCTCATTTATAGCACAATTCTCAAAATTGCCTAGACTTATCATCAACATGCACCACATTATATTTGTTACCATTACAATTTCATATGCAACATCATATGGTTAATCTTACGGGTCTGCAACATTCAATTTGATTTGGTGGTCAAGTCTTCTACGGTCAGCTGCCCTGAAGTTATGCTCGATAATTGTGGATCATTAACGAAGGACAGTTACTACGAACCATACTATATCTTATTTCGGAGCCAAATCATGTTCTGACCATTTCTATGGGACTAACCCAAATTCGGAAAAAACCATTTCTATCGTGCAACTGAGGCACAACTATCCTCCGAGTAAAGACATGTACTACCGTCGATGATTCCGAAATTCATAAAATATCTACTCGTATTGAGTTCAAGTCTATCTACCCACTATCGACATCCAAGATGCTACACGCATCAAAACAATCGCCGATGACTTTATGGTCTCGCCTGATCAATCGCAAAGTTTACGATCAACCAGTTCGACATTCTCGTATTACTATTTCCTAAAGTTACAATATCGTAGGCCTGCTCTATTTTGTATTCTCATATCGTGCTTACGATTTCTTGCACACCAATTTCGATAGCATAAGGGTCAACTTTGAATCGGTTGTCAATGTCAACTCAACTGCATTGCATACATCCAAGTTCTCTACAAACTTTTCCATACGCATCAACTCGTGTTCCGATTTGTCGCATCCCGCTATACTTTGATCATGTAACTGAGTTACCGATTATCCAACATCGAACCCTCGAGTTACACGATCGCACCCCCTAAGTTTTACGTATTTCAGTCATACTCAATTGAGTTTCATCGCAACATAACCAACTATCTTCATAGGCACGATTACCCGCATCAACCAACGTTTTCATCGAAGCCCCTAGTCATGCGATCCGATTACAATTCGCATCGCCCAACATTTCTATCAAGATCGTAAGTCGTGTGATCCGATTACAATTCGCATCGCCTAACATTTCTATCGAGATCGCAAGTCATGTGATCCGATTACAATTTACATCATCCAATATTTCTATCGAGATCGCAAGTCGTGTGACTCGTTTATACGTTTCATGTTTCCTATCCCGTCGATTCGATTATTGCCTAAAGGCATAATTGTTTCGCTAGTCTCTGTCATCCGACCGACTTACAAATTTTCGTCCGACGTATCGTTCAATGATACGAATCCTCCGTCCAATCGTTCCTACCGATTATCGAAGAACACTTGCATCAACATACCGTCATACAAATTTTCAATCGAGTCTCGGTACTCTTCCCTCTGTTGCGGACAAACCTTTCGCAATTCTCACAATACGATGATGCAACCAATCACACAAATAGTATGCATATACCACTCGGAATTGAGTCATTCAATGCGTAGGTGGTATGGCATATACCACTCGGAAACTAAGCTATTTCCTTCGCATCATACTCGGTATGAACCAACAATCTATTTCGACTCAAGATTTCTGCAGTGATCATGCCAATCACAACCATAACTTTTGATTAAACAAAATCTGACACAATTCGGCCATCATTTTCCAACACCAGTTCGGTGCGCAACCGAACCGATTCGTTTCTATCTATTATGATTTCTCTTCCATGCGTTGTACCTCGTGTAACAATTTATTTCCGCATCCATTGAACATCGTGCAATAATTTATTTTCGACATTTATTTCTGACTTTTGTTGTACCTCGTGCAACGATTAATTTTGTACGTCCAAAGCCAATGCACGAATCCGTTCAACACATTCGATATCAACTTTTATTTTTATTGCAATGCATCATTCATAATCAACTCGTTACAATTGATGCAGCAACATCCCATGACTTTTATTGTATCAATACAACCAACATTTCTTATATCGACCGTTGCATTGAGACAACGAACATCTCAATTCATAATTCACAATGCGTTGCACTTGCAGCAAAAAAATGTTTGAATTCACATCTCGTGACTTGTTGCACTTGCAGTAACATACGTTTCACGACTTTTCTAGCAAACATCATGTTATTTCCAAAACACATGTGGCAAAATTACATGATTTATATTAGACTTATTGTATGGAACATCCAGTGCAGCATCGAGTAGAGTCAAGAGTCATTTCATGACGGTGGGCAACTTTTAGAACTGAAACGAAGCAAGCGTCCTAAAAAAATTGAGCCTAGAGCTCTGCAACCAATTTGTCATACCCTGACCCAGAAAATCGCTCGTCTTTGCATCAATTTATTTGAATCGTTCGTCCTCGCTGGGGCGTGATGCCGTACGAGTCTGGAGTTGCACTCATACGAGGCAAGATGACAAGTTCTCAAATGGTTATCTTTGATTTGATTGTTTTAGCAGCAAAATAAACAAAATATATGAAACAATTCTCTTTAGTTAATAAATGAGCTGAGGTTAGAAAGGCCTTCAATAGCCTAACTGAATTTGCTAGATTAGCTTACAACACTCAGATTCTCTCTTGTCCACAAAGGATTTTACCATTCTATACATCATGTCTTCTATATCTCGGTCACATCATCCTGCTGTAAGTCCGATCGTAAATACGGTCACACGTCTCAATACGCTACGACATTCCATGCCTCAGCGCGTTCAAGCGAAGCTCCGCCGTGAACAGATCATTTCAGGAACCTGCTAGCAAACTAGTAGGGGATTAGTATTTTGGTCCTCGCTATATGACTAAACCAACATTAAGTAGTGTATTGAATCATGCAGCATACAAGTTAGTGATCTTTCTATCCTTGCCTTAGGGTGAGTTTCATGGCATATACGAAAGCAGTAAAACATGTTATCATGGCAAGCATGTTATTTGATTCACATAGGCAAGCATACAACTAATAGCAATCTTGTGTTATTTCGTGACATCTTACCAACATCGAAGCACTCGCCCTTGTACAGACGCAAAGTGAATATGCCTCATTCATTTTCTGTCATGTTATAAGTGCTATGTGCAGGATCTCTGCGTTCCTGCACTTTCAATCCGTCGTTCCTTAACTATATGAAGGTCCCTGGCTTTAACACCATAATGAACATCAAGGTACGAACGGGGACTACTTCAGCCTGGGGTGCTAATTCCAGACCCTAAAGTACTCCTCCCAAACAATATCGGTATGTGTGATGCTCTATTTCAATGGTAGGTCGCAAGCCTAACAGATTGAAATATCCTACATAATACACATCTCAAATTCCCTTTCTAGATCGAACGGGTTCCTGCAACCGTCTACCACGTTCGAGGGATAAAAACTTGTGCACAAGTTGTCCGTGACTAGCAATGCATCAAAGTCATACAACTAAGCAATTCGGCTATCTCTATTTCCACAGGCACAATGCCCCAATTCAATGTTCATCAACAAACACCCCGAAGGCCATAAACATTTCGAAGGCACTATGCCACATTTGACAGTTCTGCCACATTCGTGCCACAACTGTTCTCTTCTTCGCAACAAAGCCTTCTTTCGTAAGTCTTGTGCACGTACGCACGCTTTGATATAGTTATTCGATATTCAATTGTGTCGTGCATTTTATGCACGTCTCGATTTAGTATTTCCATGTTCTACGCCTTAGTGTTCAATGCGTTAGACTTATGTTCCTTCCCTCAAACTCGTGCGACTGAGGCACGCCTCGATAGGGTATTCAATGTTCTATAGCTCGTGCACCAAGGCACTCGCACTGATATAGTCTTTCATTGTTCTAGCATACTAACTCGTACACGGGGGCACGAATGACTTGTGCGCTGAGGCACTCGTTGATACAGCTATCCCATGTTCCTATGGCTTGTACACCGAGGCTCTAGCCTTTGCGATATTCAATGTTCAATAGCGACTCGTACATTTGATGTACGTTTCATTTCAATTGTTCTATCAAGCTTTCGACACGCACTATGTTCAACTCTTGATAGAGCCACGCCCGTGGTCTCGATAGCTTAACTTAGCAAACAACGATATATTTTATTTAGGCATGATGGAGTAGAAAAGAAGAGTCAACGTCCCCCTACCTTAAGCTGATACGCCTTGTCGTTTCGCCGAGCCGATGCAGCTCGATTTCATAACTTTGTTTGCACGACCAACTCTTCTAACTTAGCCATTCTAGCACTTTATACTTCATTAAATTATACGACCGATTTGGCTTATCGAGCTTATGACTCAGTCCGTTGCGAGGTCGTGATTTGGTTTTGTGGACCCCGTTGTAAATAAGGGAAAATGTTGACCTCTTATATTTCACCGTAAATGTATAGCCTGCACACGAAACCAACTAATATCAATTTTGTTCGAATCAGACTTGTGCTTTGCATTGATTCGATTTCTTAGAATCTTCGAACCGACTCAATGCTTTTCTCGGGTCAATGAATCTTTCATATCGATTTGCATCGATACTTAATCAGGTCCATGCAACTCTTTGAGTCAACGACTCAGCATAATGTACCGTACAGAGCGGGACATTACAATGAGCCTGCCCCCATCTGGGCTCTACTCAAAGCAATCATTAAATCAATGATATACCCCTTCAAAAAATCAAATGATGAAGGAATTACTTCCAAATTCTCTTCATTTTCGGACAGAGAAGCTGCATCGACCACATCCTCCGGGGTAGAAGACGGAGGCAGGTCGGATATTTTTCTAGGATCCCTGGAACGGCTATAGCAATGTGCATGAAAAATGGTCAACAAGGGTCCTCCTCTTTCCATAAAGAAATCAAAAGTTCCAGGACCCTCATTGGGGAAGTCACTTAGGAAGCAACCTTTTTCATCTGCTTTTGTCGAGGGGATGAACGTACTGGAGTTTCCTCCCAGTCTGCTCCACTGGTGGAAGAGGAGGCTCGTGTCCTCTTCGCATGGGGATCAAATTGTGTTCCCTTTATGAAATTCTCCTCCCGATTATAGCCCGAGACTAGAGTGTTTGCTAAGCAATAGAAACTCACAGCAGAATATAAATGTACACTTTTGGTGTTCTGGAGGGGGAATAAAACACGCTTGCGTACAGCCAGCATTGTAATCCTGCCAGGCCCGAGCACCGTCAAGCAGGCTACCTTTATACCCAAGACAGTCACTAGCATTGATCTGCAGGAGCTGATTATATCCAAACTTATGAATAAAGCAACTTGGCAAATAGGGTTCCAAGTATACTTCATTTCGACCGCGACAGACCAAATGGGAAGGCCGGATGGAATGCAGCCAATGAAATGCCTCTTCAGGCAAACTAGTAAAATATGTTCCCGCATCCACTAGCTCGTCCTCCTCTCTAAAATCTTTATAGGTGGAAGGGACCTTGAAGGGCTTATACCCTTTCATATATGCCAATGCCCTTCGGCAAAGGGGAACTTCTTTCTACAACAAAGACTGGTGCCAGTAACGACGAAGAAGAGCATCCCCTGGTTGAACGACTGACGCCATTCCCGAACTCATTAAAGATGGGTAGTGTAATAGTAGCCTACCCATCAAGTAATGGTAAGGTAACTCGGGACAAGCAAACTCCCCCTTACTTTCCTCGTAGACATGAACTTTGTCCACAAATTACCTTAGACCTCGTTGGAGGCCACAAATTATCGCAGGAAGAAGGGCTAACTTTATGCCGAAGACTTTAGAAGCATGGAATTTTAGGCGCATCCAAGATAAAAAAACACTTATGCGCCCCAAAGTACTATGCGCCCCCAAACATCATGCGCCAAAGACAGAATGTTAACACATCAAAAGACAGCAAAGAAAAGAGGCACATGAAGATTAGATTTTTTATTTTTCACATAAAAGTCTATTACATGTCCAAACTCTTTGTTACAACAAAAAGTCTACTACAAAGAAAAAGCCTAAACTACAGCTAGGCGCATCACTTCGACGTCTCAGCTAGGCGTATCAATCTGACGTCTCAGTGTAGGCGCATCACTTCTCCTCATCAGAACGAATCACTTCCTCGTCAACGCACGAGGGCTTCGGCTAATGAAGCACATATTGAGCAGAACGTGGGTTGACAATTAATCCAAACCCGATGGCTCTTCCAGCATAACGAAAGTCGGGGCACAACGACCCCGATCTTTGGATGCAGTAGGCACCCAATGCCATCTCGTAGAAGAACAATACCGAGAAAGGGTTCAAACATAAGCAGTTGTGTCCATAGCTCTCCCGGCTCATTTCAGTCTTCTGAAAGTATTCATCGTCAAAGTTTCTTCGAACGAGGAGAGCCACAGCCCACAATGCAACCTTTTACCGATGATATAGATCGGTCAAGTTCATCTTCGTCAATAAGTCGTATGAAATAGCAAACTCTCTCTCACCGCTGCTATTTATAGGCTAGGACAAATCAAACCCATACACCAAGTGGCAACTTCCCCGAAGTCAATGTAATGAACTTGCATTGATGGAGATGAATTTGCCACCTTAAATTTAGCTAAGTCAAAGAATCATCAATTCGAGTCTCGAAAGACTCGACAAATCTGTCCAAAGGAGATGTGCCGCGTAGCAGACGTGCTCCCCAGCATCATGGCCCTATGCCGATGCACCTAGTGATGAACGGACAGATGCGCCCCTAGGCTCGTCACCTATCAAGCATTTAATGCTCTATGGTAGAACCATCATCACGCTTTCCGAAGAATGAGCAGTTTACAACATTTACAGAAAATGAAGAGCTATCGACGTCAGCCTCATCGTTACTTATTTTGTCGGTTACAGTTGTGCTCCGTCACGTGGCCGACTGATCACCCGCACGTGCCTCCACAGCCATGCGCCCAGACTTACTTTTGACTCCTAAAATCCATGAGCCAAGTCTTCTCATGTGCCAGATCTTAGGCGCATCCAGACAGATCATCATACACCAAATCCGAGATCTTTTGAGCCATGAATATGCACCACGTGTCATTGACTCAGTTCTGCTTACGAATGGGTGCCAACTACCTAAGATCTCAGCAACAATAGAATCTCAACAACTGCCACGTGTCAGCTCCACCGTAGCTCAATAGTGTAGTTCAAACAGATTCATCTCTAGCTCCCTGGCACATCGTCCATGCGCCCAACGAAGTCAGCCACGTGGCGTCCCTACGTGCAAGTTCTTCGTGCGTTCATCGTATATGTGTGCATAAGAAGATCATTCTGCTGCCTATAAATAGAAGGATCATCCCTTCATCCAATCTCCAATCTCTAGGCTTGAAGCTCCACTTATTGAACATTTTTCAATAGCTTCAGCATCGAGAGAACTTGTAAGAGTCTGAATCCTCTTCAAGTCACTTCTCGTTCCAGAGCAACCCAGACTTTCAGAGAGTTCGAGATCGTCGTCAGATCGTCAATGGAGTCAAAGAATTACCACTCGCTCCATTGCTACATTTTCCAGACAAAAACAAAAGTGTACTCCTAGGATTACATTAAAATCCTACATTGTACTCTGTTCTGTTTGTAATTAAATTCAAAGTTCAATCAAAACAACTTGTTTTAATGGCAAATAATCTTACGACTCTGCTAGGGACCACTTTCTCCTCCAACAAGAAGGTTGTGTCGCTGTCTGACGACAATAAGCTCGTCTCCTCCTACAAAATGCTTATGGTACGCCTCAATCAACAGGCGTACGAGGAGTTCATCTCTGAAGGCAGTACGAGTCCTTCGAAGCGACTGCCAAAGCCGATGATGACCTGCCAAGTCTGGGTGCACAAAGGTGATGCGCCGAGCACTACCACTGAAGGTGCTGTGCCACCACAGTCCTCCCTTTCTGCTGATATTCTCAGCAACCAAGACATTGCCACTGGTGCAGTGCATCTGACTGGGAAGCACAGTATTGACTGCACACCGTCTTTTTCTTTCCAATCAAAGAAGATGCGCCAACAGAACAAGGGCGCAGTCAGTCTTTCGTGCATGAGCTCTGATGTGCAGGAGAAAACCTCTGTCTTTGACAGAATCACTTAATGGCATGGCGAGGAAGAATTGGATTCTGAGTACTATGCACCTTTACGGGTGTCACGCCCCAAAACCAGAACACTGGAGAGCGGGGGCAGACATAGCCAGCTACGTATAATAAAATGGAATCCACTCCACTATACGGTCATGGCTGTCTAGATATATGAGGGTTTAACTACAATCCATCAGTCTCTTATGGTCAAGAACAAGCCTAGTGTCTCAATCACAAGCAAGTAATTAAGGTTACAAGATGTCAGATCACTAAATATACAATAGTAAGACGTCCCAAACGTTACAGATTCAGCTGATCATGAAGCTAGTCGTTACAAAATGTCAAGACTAGCAAGAGTTTTAGTCATACATGATCAACCCTAGGTTGCCAATCATGTTACAGCCTGTAGGCAGATAGTAAGTAAAAATGTACACGAGCTAACACTTGCTCGGCGGCTAAACGCCTCAAAAGAATAATTTTACAATTGAGTGGGAGAGCCAAAATAAACCCACTCGTTGTCAGGATTCCGTCTAGTGGTCACCATGTGGCTGGAAGGTCGGTAGATCCTCTGGTGCTGCTCCGGTATCTGGCCATACAAAACCAGCTGGGTCAGACCCCAGAAAGAACAAGTGCCACAAAGGAGGCTTCACTTAGGAACTAAAACCAGCAAATTAGCACAAGAGTAATTACATAATAAAAGACAGTAATTAAGGCTTGATATTGAAAGAATAACAACAGTCATAATGGAGTACGAGGGAACCATTCAAGTAGCCAGGTCACAACCCTTAAACCAAACAAGGACCGGGGTTGTAACCCTTCACCTGAATAGAACGTCTCCAATCTTGTTGGTAAGGTAAAACGTATCAAGCGTGACAGTAGATATACGATGAGATAACCATGGGACTATTCAGATAACCAGGTTACAACCCGTAAACCAAACAAGGACCGGGGTTGTAACCCTTCGTCTGAACAGAACTTGGTTTCTTCCACCATTTATCGGCAAGATAAAATATAAGAAATCCGGACATGTAACAATCTTGTACAGGATCAAGGCAAGACTAGACTCCATCCAATCATTCACGACCAAGCAATAAGTACGGCTTGATACTTTAACTAACTAGGGTTATCACAGGCCTAGTTACTAGCAATATGCAACGAGATGTTCCTCCAGCCACAAGCCCTGCAGCTAATCCAGGTTATCCAGGCGACTTGGATTCATTAAGCAGTTATCAATAATTATTAGGTAGCTTGGTGTGCAACACATGACAGTGTGCGTAGAAATTGTTTCATGAAGTGCCCCACATGACAGTGGGCTGGAAATGTGCCCTACTCGACGGCAGGCTACAAGTCCAAACAATTGTGGTCGGGATAACGGGATCGCCTGTAACTGGAGAAATCTCTTATGACTACTGAATTATTCTAGTTATTAGCCTTAGTCGATTTCAGTGGGTATCCCCGACCATGGTACTCAGGGGTCCCAGTCCTAGACATGATGCAAGACAAGACTGGTTCATTTGTACAAGCACAATCGTCCACGGTGTCCAGGTCATTCATTCTTGTCGTGTCAAGTAGTTGTCGCAACAGCTTGTCGAGATATATCATGTCAGGTTTATCGTGTCAAGAGTGCGCCACGGCGGGCCACTATCAAGAATTATCATGTCAAGTTATCAAGTCAAATTATCATGTCAGGAGTGCACCACGGCGGGTCACTATCAAGTCATGTCATTTATCAAGGAGGGAAGAAACTTGCACAATTAAATAATAATATATTTATAATATATATATTCTTGAAGCCAAGAAGAAACTCTACAATTTTTATGTTGGGAGTGGGAAGAAATTCTGACCACAATTCAGGCAAATAAAATATTTAAACAATCAAAGTGGACCCCATGCGGCCCAAAAGTGGGAGAACATACATACGGCCAAAGAGAGTGGGAGGCCACCCATGCGGCCAGCCAAAGCTTACGCGGCCAAAAATAACTGAAGGGGCCATGCGGCCAGCAAGAAATATTCAGGCAACCAGAAAAGTCAATGAGAGAGAGGAAACCGCAATAAATGCAAGCTTCCACTCAAGCAAAAGAAAAGGGACACGTGGCCACTCAAGTACAGAGGCCATGTGGGACTCAACAATTAATGCAGTAAGAAAAGGTTCACGTGAACTATTTAATTAATGGTTCACGTGGCCAAGCAATGATTACATTATTTTATAATATGTCATCCAAGTACATAAGGCCATATAATTAAATAATGCAAGCAACTTGTTCCTATGCGGCCAGCTTACTACATGCGGCCAGAAGAAAAATAACCCATGCGGCCAAGGTGATTTTAATACATGCAGCAAGTGATCATTTAATACATGCACAAAAATGACATGCAGCCAAGAATTTGTAGGTCATGCGGCTAGGTATTTATTAATACTTTCATGCATGGAATATTTATATAAGGCCATGCAAATGAATTAAATATTAGCAAGTAAATTAAATATTACTAATTAAGGCCATTCAAGCTAATACTATACAGGCCATTCCATGCTTACATCCGCATGGAATAATATTTATATAAGGCCAAAATAAATTAAATATTAGCAAATGAATTAAGCTAATACTACATAGGCCAAGCAAGGCTATTACTAATACAAGCTACTAAATGTTATTCCATGTGGCCAATATAGATTCCCATATGCGGCCAACTGCTTGGAGACATGCAAAATACATGCCAGCCAATTATTATATAAATAAGCGTGCACAACCATGCAAGGCTAATTTATTAAATATAAAAGCATACACAGCCATGAAAGCTAACTCTAATGCAAGCTAAATACTATACCATGCGGCTCACAAATGCATTAGCATATGCGGCTGGCTGTTCAATACTAATGCCAAAGCAATAATTAATGAATAGTAGCCAACTATAAAAGCATGCAAGCTATGCTAGCCGCATACAATTTAATGAATAGTAGCCAACAAATTAATGCTTGTAATGCATGCAGGAGATTAAATGGCCATGCGGCTAAAGCAAATATGCTCATGCGGCTGGATTTATCTATGCGGCTGGGAAGAACACTTGTCGCATGAAATAGTCATGCGGTCAAGTACTGTTCTTCTCCTCCAATTTTCGAGAAGAAAAACACCATGAAGCCATGCTTCCAAGCTCCATAATTCCATCATCCAGAGTCCAAATTAGAACTTCCATAGGTCAAAATGGGGCACAATGAAATTTTCTACAACATGGAACCATCAGAACTTGAAAATAACAAGGTTAGACAGATCAAAACCCAAGAAATCCGAAAATACCACAAAGCTAGATCTACAAGAACTTAACCACAGAAATGAAAAGTGCTAAATACTAAACTGGGTTAGAAACACATGAGGAAGACAATGGAACAATAAAAATAGACTTCCTCCATGAAGCAAGATGCACTTGCCTAAGCTATCCACTCTCTCTGGTTGGTGGAGAAGTAAAGATGGAGAAGAAGAAAGTTAATGAGTAATAATGGAAGAGAGAGAGTAGGATTGATATTTATGGTAGGAGTGGTGGTAGGTGGGAGTGGTGGTAGGTGGGAGTGGTTTGGTTCACATAAAATTAAGCAAAACCGAACCAAGCCAACAAACCGAACCAAACCAAGATAAACCCATCAATGAAATGCCAAAATAAATCAAGCATGGAGACATGTAATACGGGTCAAAATACGTACACGTATTCCAAATACGTAATACGAGATATGGGCATTACAACGGGCTAGTACAAAGAAGTCCAATGCAGCATGGACTATGCGTCCCAAACGTGCTATGCCAGGAGCGAACCAGAAATGCGCACTAAAAGTCATGCACGCAACTGATGGTAAGCTGTACAGAGTCGACGCGGGTGCTTTGGCACCAGCAACGAGTCAACTCTCGAACTTCCCGTCCCACTTAGGCGCATCCCCTACACATGGAACCAAGCTGGGTGGGGCAAATTTTGTGGCTTTGAACCCATGCACCCACGTAGGCTGCACGCATGAAGTGGGTTTAGGTCGCAATACATGTTGTCTCCAACCAAAGATCTGGGCTCATTTCATGCGTTGGAACCGGATCAGGGGGGCAGCATTCACATAATCACCCTAACGCTTGGCCCTGCCATGCGCCTGAAGGGGGTACAAATATGAAACTCTCCTCATACGATCTACGCAATATGATCACTCACAAACGTAGATCGGGGGAGATGACCTCCAAGCACGATGTACCCCTCACGGGGCATACTTGTGCTATGGTCACTGTAACGCCCCAGTCCCAAAATACTTAGAACTAGGTACGTATCCATGCCAGCTGCATACATACGAAGTATACTCCAATATATGGAAATCTCGTATGAATACATAAGCTGTAAAATACAATAAATCCAGAATAACTAAATCTCATCCACTAAATAAATAAATGATATAAAAGCAACTTTGAATTTGTCATGTATACAATCGTTGGGCGGAGACAAAGTCCACTACCAACTATCTCAAATAAAATGTACAAGAAGGAATAGATGAAATAACAAGACTAGCCAAGGGCAATCATCTTCGGAAGGATGGTGAAGATCACGGCCTCGACTAGAACACCTGCAATATCACAGTAGCACACACCTGGAGAGATAACCAGGTCGTCAGAGGGACGTAACAAGATACAATAAATATGCCATATAAATACTGAATATAAATTATGCCACCATCAAAGAAAGTGACAAGACATAAATAAGGTAAAATAACCGTACTAAAGTGAACATGCAATTTGAGAAAAAATCCTTCGACGCATGAGCCCTGGCTGTAAATGGGATCTGGTATAGTCCTCACTTGGGCACCAGTGACCTAAGCGCACGACGTTCAAAAATGACAGTGGCCAACCTGAGAGGCTCATACCCGTATCTCCAGCTGAGCTTCTGGGTTACAAGGGAAGTGCAATCGAAGCCCATACGTCAGGTATTGTTCTCCCCACCCAATGTACTTATCTAAGTCGCCTCCACGACCATGTTTCTCTACTAACTGCTAAGTCTCCTAACACGCCTCTATTAGCAGTTAGCCCTAACGCATACACATGGGGGATCAGCCCACACACAAGAACCTCTACATGCTACTCATCTCACACATCCTCATGGTACAACTGTGTCAAGGTATATGCAATACACTACAACGGTAGTCTCATAACTCTAAGTCCATATGTAATCAAAGGATAATAACAAAGTATATCTAATATCACTGAGCAGACAGTAAATCAAGAATGGTAAGAACTGGAAATAGATGAACAGTAATATGTAATAAAATGCAAACTGAATATAAACAGTATAATGGCAAGGTATCTTGCCTGCGGGTGGTGCGAGAACCAGCAAAATCCAACAATCAGAATCGTCAACACGAAAGTCAAAATCCACAAGAAGCTCCAGATGCTGAAACAAACATCACGAATGAGTTTGGAATAAAAGATATGCCTAGGAAACGCCTGTCCAAAAGTTAAATTCTGGAACAGGGGCAAAATCGTAATTTTGGGTCAAAACGATGTCCGCCGTTGGACCCGCTTTGCACCAAAATGCGTGCCAATATCTACGATCTCTAAAGTCATCAAACTATATGTCCACAGATTTGTTTTGATGAGACGAACCCAACGGTATGTCCAATTTTGGATTCCGGTGGGCTGTGCACAAAATCGCCCGTTGAGTGGGATTCCGGTGGGCTGTGCTAAAATGGCGTCCCGATCAATCTTCTCAGAATTGGACCAAACTTGGATCACAGGACTAAAAAAATATTTCGAGTCCAATGGCGCAAGTTTCATCGCGATATGACGAGTGTGCACAAAGTTGTGACTTAATTTGTAAAGGGTCGATACGGGGTATCTTGACGGATACGTACTGATTTCTTCGCTCACATGCAACGAAATTGGGTTCCGTCAGTTCCCACATGTTGACAACATCCATACGCGCCTTTCGATGTGTATAGTGCGTGACCACGTCGCCCGGTTTGTCGGGGAGCACGCCGTATCGGATGTTTTTTCACTTTTTGAAAACAGAATTTACAATTTTTGGAAAAATTTAACAACGTGTAACTTTCTACATACTAGATAAAAAGTGAATCCAAAAGGTGCGTTACAATCTCGGTTATGTTGTCTTTGACTGCCTTTAATTAGTTTTTACGAAAGCTTAATGGACAGCGAGAAAAGTGGCCGACAAGTTTGTATTTTAAAACAGTTTTTAATATTCCAGAAAAGTGATTTTTCTACAACTTCGTCTCGATTTTTCGAGCAAATTGGATGGCCATGTCGAAATCCACCTAGGGGACCTCGAAGAGGGTCATGTGGGCTTTCTACACGAATTTACGGATCTAAAAACGGACTAGAATCGAGAGAGAAATCAAACGGAGAAGTTGGATACCTTAAAGTGGAAAACTGTTGTTGTTGTTGTCGTCGTGACGACCGGGAGGCGGAGATTCTGTCGCTCCGGCAAGGCTGGCACGCACGCCGAGGAGAGGGAGGAGGATGGAGGAGAGAGGAGGAAGAAGATGGAGAAGAAACTAGGGTTTTCTTTAGAGTCATCTATATATATATATATATATATATTTTTTTTTTAGAGTCATCTATATATATATATATATATATATATATATATATATATATATATATATATATATATATATGTATATATATATATATGTATATATGTGTATATAATTTAAATGCTATGGGGGGTCGGCCATATGGTGCTGTTGCTAATGTTTGGAGTGGGCGCGTGTATGCAACATGCTTGCTGCTGCTATATTGTTGCTTGGGCGCATGTGTGTGGGTGGTCGGGTGGGGCCGACCACCCTTTGCTTTATATTTTTTTTTTTTACTTTTTCTTATTCTTAAGTAAATCTTTTATATATATATTTATATATATCTATATCTATTATGTATATATCTAAATACCATAAAATCTCCACCAATTTGAAATAAAAGATTAATATTATCTAACTATATATATAATGCATCTAAAATATATTTTTACATATATACACAAATTTAAATTGCCATAAAAGACAACAATAATAATATCATAATATCAAATAATATCAACAATAATAAAATGTCTATTAAATTTTCACAAAATAACTTTATTATAATAAAATAATACAAATCGTTCCAACGTGTGAACTTTACCACACACCCTCATTTGGGCCCAGAAAATGTACCATTTTTGTAACACATTATTAAATAATAAAAACGTAAATTTTTGTACCACTAATTAATATTTAGAAAATATTTCCCCAAACCTTAAAATAAATTAAGAAATATTTTACACCCATAAAATATGCATCCATGGTCGTCATTGATCACATCACATGTCTACTTGGGCTTAAATTTGGTCCAGGCCCAGTTCGGGCTGAATTGGCCAAACCGGGTCATCAAAAAAAAACCGTAAATTGTATAAATTCATTTTTTAAGTCCAATAAAATAATAAAATAATAATTAAAGATAGGGGTTTTACAGTCACCATCAATTGCTACTGTTGTAAAACAATGACTACACCACTAAGGCGGTCTATATTATAGCGACTGCAACCAGTTGTACCTATCCGACATCGCCTCGAAAAAAGAGTGCCAATCGACGACGAGAAAGAACCCCCGATCGCCTCGTGCCATTTCGTTTCCAACTCCCATGCATCAAGAAGAAAAGCAAACGCCACCAACTCCTCAGTCTCGGCTGGTCTATCAAAGTGCTGACAGAAAAAAAATAAAGCAGCAGTCTTACCCACCGGGGTATTCTAGAATACTCAGTTGAGGAGAAAGACGATACAAGCTGGGGGTGATCACACCTCGACTGTCCACGACAACCCCTTGTTCGAGGATGAGAATATTCATCAAGGAACCGACACTGATGTAGATGGGGGTAGCTAGTATGAGGAATCAGAAGAAGAAGCTCTTAGGCCAACCTTTCCACAAGAAAGCGAGGTCAAAAGTGAAGCATCGACCAATCCATCCACTTCTACCCATGTCATGCCTATCTACATGGCAGGGGGTGGCGACGAGGAAGATATACATGCTTCAGCTCTGGATCTCGTGCGACGCATGGATAAAGATGGCCTCAAGACCCTCTCCACCATCATACAATCCTTGACCCAAATGGTGTTTAAAATTCGGAATACTCTGACTTCTCAAAGGGAAACTGCATCTACCAGTCCTGATCCTGGGGCTATTGGAGAGTCAAGTATACCCCCTCAAACGGTATCTTCAGGAACAGATCATCACACTATGCCTCGGACATCAGCTCCTTCGGGTACCGAGCTTCACACTTTACCTCCCTTACCTGCTCCTAGCTCTACAGAGGAGCTAGTTGAAATGGTAAGGGATTTGTGCAATCGCTTTGAAGCACGAACCAAACAGGAGAAACGTCAAAATCTCAGGATTCGACAACCTTGTCCTCCCAAATAGAACAAAGTGGTTTATCCTTTCAAATATAAACCACAAAACTTGACACCATTCGATGGAAAGGAGTCTCCTCGCCGATACTTGACCTTTTTCCAATATGTGATGGGACATCTCTCGAAGGAAGATGCCCTACTTACGAGTTGGTTCATTGGGGGCACTGAAGGGAGTTGCCTACGACTGGTACTGCAGTCTTCCTGACAACTGCATATCCTCCTTCGACGACTTAACGCATCTGTTCTGTGACCGATTCTACGACGAAGAAAAATATATGACAATGTCATCTCTGATAGAAGTGGTCCAAAAAGAGAAGGAGACCGTTCAAGCTTTCATCAAGCACTTCTGTCAGGCATATTTAAGGTTACCTCCGGGTATACCAGAACATGTGCTGATAGATTCCTGCATCATGAATATGACGCCCGTAATCAAGCTCTAGCTCGACTCCGCCCAGCATCCAGATTGGAGTTCGCTAATCATCGGTGTCGAAAATGTCGAAAAGAAGGCACGTGATGCTCGACTTATGGGAGTTAGCTTCCCTGCGTTCGATGACAAGAGGAAACGTGCCACCAACAACAACAACTGGCATGAAGCAAATGGGAAGCAGGTACTGACTGTCAATACCTCGAAAGGCACACAAGGTCCCGTTCAGAAACCACCGCTCGCACCAAGACTGAAGGAGGTTTACTCCTTCAATGATGAAGACACCCTGGAGCTCTTCGAGATGCTGAAGCAGAGCGATAAGATCAAGTTGCATGATCCAAAGAGTGTCGACGAGGTTGACAGGGTAGGCGACCCGAGGTACTGTTACTACCATCGGATCGTCGGGCATCCGACCTGAGACTGTTATACCTTGAAGAACTACAAACAATGCATGATTAATGCGAACGTCCTCTCGCTTGATTATGAGAAGAAGACAGTCTCAGCCAATATGATGTCTATCCAGTTCGGCACCTTGCCACCTACTGAAACTCAAGATGGCATCGTCCCCATCCCAAATGTAACAATGGAAGTAATCAACCTTCTACTAACTCGTGACAATGTGAGTGGACTAATACCACTTACGACATCCCGAGGAAAGATTATGTGGGTCCACCCAGATCTACCTCTGAAATTGACCGAACCGGAGGTACATCCTACCTCTAAAACCAAAGGCAAGAAGATCAAGTCTTGCCGCACAGTCACTTCCTCCCCTGAGGAAGCCCTTCCTGTTCAGACGCGCTCACAGCAGAACGTCCAACAAGAGGAGGTTCCGGTCGAAGTGACGCCTTCTGTCACCACCACGACTGCCCAAGGGGAGAGTTCATCCCAACCTCCAGCAGTCGACAAACAGAAGCAGAAATAGGCTCGTTTTGACAGGCCTTTATAAAAAGACAATACCGCGGGTTTGACTAAACCCTATAATTTTGATATACTAGCGTAGCTCGCTAGTACTCTGGCTCGACTATACCTATTTGACCTCCTCCAACTATCCAAAGATACTCGAGAGGCTCTATGTGAAGCATTAAAGGATGTGGAGTCCTTCATCGGCCAGGTCAAGCATCCTGAAGAAGATCCAACAACATGTCTGCACTGTCATAGCATAGGGGAAATCATCCTCAACATCACCTTCATTCAACAAGATATGCTACTCAAGAACAACCGACACAACAAACCGCTGTATTATACAGGGTATGTTGGTGCCATCAAGGTGGATCGGATCCAGGTCGACCCGGGGTCTTCTCTTAGCATTATCCCCCGGACTCTGCTCCAGACATTGGGGATTCCGATGCATCGCCTGACTGCATCCAACACTACAATCAGTGGCTTCAACGCTAGCAAGAGTGAACCATTGGGTAAGATTCGGCTGAAATGTCATATCGTCGATCTCCAGACAGAGGTGACTTTCTACGTCGTGGATGCGGACGTCAACTATAACATCCTGTTGGGGCGGCCATGGTTACATGAATACATGATGGTGCCATTTACTCTCCACCAACGCATGAAATACGTGTCCACTAACGGCATAGTCAGAATAGAGTTTGTTGATGTCGATCCCTTCAGAGGGATTGAGGCCTTTTTATCGACTCTGATCTATACAAATCAATTTATCTAGACGATGAAGCCACCGACGCCAATGACGAAGTAGAAGCTGAAGCAGAGGCCGATACCGAAGCAGAAATGATGACTGGCATCCCTCTGAAGGTACGACTCAAGGGGAAACCTCCCTAAGCATCAGCCCCTACCATAGTTAAGCTGCACGGAAAGGCACCAGACTTTCCAGTTGAAACAACTACTAAAGCCCCTTTGAATATACGGCTCAAGGGGAGACCTCCCCAAGTGTCAGCTCCTCTTGTAGTAAAGTTGCGCGGGAAAGCGCCAGTCTCCGAGGCACCAGCTGAGGCACCTCTCAAAATATGACTCAAGGGGAAACCACCCCAATTGTCGACTCCCTTCGTGGTCAAGCTACAAGGAAAAGCCCCAACATCTCTCTCAGCACAGGCCCAAGAGCCGATACGGGTCAAACTCCCGATGAACTCTCCTGAATCGCCCAAGGCTACTCCGGTGCTCACTGGTGAAGAATTGGAAGAGTACATATCTGCCATTGTTGACGTCCCGTCCCTAGATGATATAATTCCTCGGGACAAGATCCTGTATTTTATCAATAAAATGTTGTCTTTGAATTATTCTAGTTTTTTATATTGGAATGCCATGTATACTCTATATAATGTCTTTCAGTCATTGCAAACACAAATAACGACTATCAATCATGTAAATCGAGTCCTCCTGTACCAAGGAGTCTGTTATATAGTTCTGCTCCAGAACCAGGACGAGAAACCTATCATCTTCGATAAAGTCGAGCATCATCAAGACCTCCCTCCAATCAAGCCAGAACCCGACACCGGTAGAATACAAGTATACCGGTACACCGATCAAGCAAAGTACCTCATCCAAAAGATGGATTATGATTTGAAAAATGGACAGGGTCTGAACTACGGCAGAGGCCGACGTCTTCCTTTACGGCTCCCAGTCCTAAAAGGGAAGCCAAAAGACTACTACCATCGCACTCGACGGGGGGTAGGCTACATCACACCTCTGACAACCCCAGAGATTTCAGAAGCAGAAGAGGCTATACATTTTCACTCATCTGAAGCTTCAATTTGGGACTTCGACACCAGTATAGGTCCGATCTTCAGGAAAGTGTTGTCAGTCAACATGTCATCCATACATCCTTCAGAAGAAGAAGACGATGATCAAGCAGTAGAGTTCTTTGAGGAAAAACCCTGGGCTCAACGCCTAGGTGCACAATAGGAATCTCGCTTTGAGCTATGAGAACCGTCTACTGAAGATAAAGTCGAGCAAATCGACTTAGGGGACGAATCCTTGTCTAAACCCATCTACATCAGCAAAAGCTTGGCAGGAGAAGATCGAGAATCCTTTATTCAACTTGTCAAAGAATACATTGACGTGTTTGCCTGAGCTATAAAGACATGCCAGGTTTAGATCCATAAGTCGTAATGCACAAGCTTAACATCTTACCCAACATTAAGCCTGTTAAGTAGCAACAGCAACACTTCTGTCCTAACATCATGGACGCCATTGATAAAGAAGTGGATAAGCTCTTAAACAATGGATTTATTCGCAAGGAACAACACCCAGATTGGGTAGCCAACGTCGTTCCCATTACTAAAAAGAATAGAAAGATTCGAGTCTGTATCGACTTCCGGGACCTCAACTCCGCCTGCCAGAAGGACAAGTTCTCACTCTCGGTCACCGACGTAATGATCGACAACACCTGTGGCTTTGAATGCATGTCCTTCATGGATGGATACTCGGGCTACAACCAGATCAAGATGTTCTCGGATGACGAAAAACACACATCGTTTAGGACTCGAAAAGGGGTTTACTGCTACACAATGATGCCCTTTGGCATAAAGAATATAGGTGCCATATACCAACGAGCTATGAGCACCATCTTCTGCCAAAAAATTCTTAAGATAGTCGAATGCTATGTTGACGATATCGCTGTCAAAAGTCATCTACGAGGTGATCACTTACAAGATCTAAAGACGGTATTTGATCTCATGCGAGCGTATCAGCTCAAGATGAACCCCGCTAAATCCTTCCTCGGGGTTTCCAGCGGCAAATTACTGGGTTTCATTATCACTGCAAAAGGCATCCATGTTGACCCCGAGAAGACCAAGGCCATCCTCAATATGAACCCTCTGAAGAACCTTAGAGAACTTTGAGGCTTACAAGGACGTCTCACATATATCCGAATGTTTATAGCAAACCTTTTCGAAAATGCCAACCCTTTACAAAACTCATGAAGATGGGAATCTCCTACGTCTGGACGAAGGAATGTCAGAAGGTATTTGATGGCATCAAGGCTTATCTCATAGGTCCTCCAGTCTTGGTAGCACCGGTCGCATGCAAGCCCCTTCTGCTCGACGTTTGTGCGATGGATCATTCTTTTGGCACTCTACTGGCTCAGAACAATGATACAGGCTACGAGCAAGCTATCTACTACCTGAGCAGGACAATGATCGGGGGCCGAACATCAGTACAACCCCGTCGAGAAAGACTGCCTAGCTCTGGTATCTGCCATCCAGAAGACACGTCATTATGCCTCGGGTCAGACGATCCATGTTATTTCCCAGGTCAATCCGTTCAGGGTCCTCATGACAAAGCCAGGAGCGCTAAAATCTCGATTAGCTATATGGGCAATACTATTGATGCTATATGATATGTATTTGTCCCACAAAAAGCTGTCAAGGGCCAAGCATTGGCCGACTTCTTAGCTACACATCTGATTCCAAAATCGTCTAAACTTTATGAAGACATTTCAAATGAAGTGCTAGAGTCCAACATTACCGAAGAGAACTCCGTCTGGCGGATGTTCTTGGACAGTGCTTCAAGAACATGCCCTAAGGGTCAGATCATTGCAGGAGTGGAGCTAGTCTTGATATTTCCCGACAAGCTGGTCATCCAGCATGCCCATTCCTCACAGAGCCGTGCTCTAACAATATTGCGGAGTATAATACCCTTATTATGGGACTCTAGGTAGCAAAACAGCTGGGGGTAGAATACCTCGAGTCTTACGGCGATTCAAAACTCGACGTCAAGCAGGTCCGAGGATAATACGAAGTCCGCCACGACGACCTGATCCCCTATCACAAAACAGCCTTGGACATCATCTCAACCTTTACCGAGTTCTTCATAGAACACGTACCTCGGCTACAAAACCTGAAGGCTGATGCTCTGGCTGGCCTCGCGGCCTCATTGGCGGCACCTAGTGGGACTCAATACTTTATTACAGTAGTTGGCTGGGATTTGGCGTGCCCCAGAAATAATTTGTGCATGTGTTTGAGCTGTACCATGCCTGCAGACGCCAGTATCAACGTCAGAGATTGGCAGTTTCTATTCATCAACTTTGCAGCCTATGGAATCCTTCCAGATGACCCGAAGGAAGCAGTCTATGTCAAAAGGCGCTCCCTTCTATTCTACTACGATACAGCCACCAAAATGCTGTATCGATGCTCTTACGACGGGCTCCTCCTCCGATGTTTATCAAACGAGAAAGCAACATAAGCTCTTCGGGAGGCTCATGATGGAATATGTGGAGCTAATCAACCCTGTCCTAAGCTATAAGACCGACTTCGACATATAGGCTATTACTGGCCCACTATGATGGCCCACGCTATTGAGTATGCTAAGAAGTGTTATGTTTGTCAGCTCCACGCCGACTTCATCCATCGACCTTTGTGGCTCCTACACCCTACGGTCGCTTCCTGGCCGTTCGAAGCCTGGGGTATGGATATAGTGGGACCAATTACCCCTCCATCATCCAGAGGACATCACTTTATCCTGGCAATCATCGACTGCTTCTCTAAGTGGGCAGAAGATGTACTGCTGAAAGAGGTGAAGAGCTCGAAGGTGATCAACTTCATCAAATATCAAGTCATCTACCATATTGGGGTACCCCGAAGGATCATCCACGACAACGGTCCGGAGTTTATAAGCCATGAGTTCAGCAGGTTTTGCGACAAGAATCACATTCAGAACATGGCATCAACCGCTTACAATCTGGCAACAAACGGATTGGTTGAATCTTTCAACAAAACAATTATCAATTTACTCAAAAAGTCATGTCAACCAGTAAACGCAATTGGGATGAGAAACTAGACGAATGTCTTTGGGCCTACCGCACAACGGTACAGACTCAAACGAGCAACACTCTATTGTCCCTGGTCTACGGGAGTGAAGCAGTACGGCCCCTTGAAATTCAGATCCCTTCACTACGAGTAGCCATCACGAACCAATTGACGGAGGAAGACAATCAACGTCGATGTCTGCAAGAGTTGGAGGCGCTGGATGAAAAATGCCTCTTGGCTCAACAGCGTATCGAGCTCTACCAAGCTCGTATTTCACAGGCTTTCAACAAGAAGGTCAAACAAAGGACTTTCCAAGTGGGCGACCTTGTTCTGTCAGTCAGAAGACCAATGGTGATGACTCATAAAATACCAGGAAAGTTCGAACCCAAATAAGAAGGCCCCTTCATCATAGAGACCGTGTACTCTAACGGTGCCTACCGGCTTACAAAAACAAATGGGGACCTGTTCATGATGCCAATCAATGGTAAGTTCCTAAAGAAGTACTATTCTTTAAATCCCTCAATATTTACTTCCATCTTCCCAGCATGAGAACTTATGAACTCGACCATCAAGTCCACCCCCTTGATAAAGATGTGCTTCCGGAGTCAAGTCACCCCAGTGCATTTTCTTCCCAGTAAAAAATATCTATGTCAATATCACCTCTGAGTTGTTTCTCTACATCCCCACAAATCTAAATCCTACATTCCGTAAGATGACGCTAAAATCTATGTTTACCATGTCTCTAAGTAAACATCTCATCCAACAACCCCCGCGTTGTTGTATCTCGATCCTAGAACATCCACGTCCACATCACCTTTGAGTTGTTCTTTGTATCCCCACTGAGTTCATTCCTACCACGTCCACATTACCACTAAGTAGGAAAACTCTACCGTCAATCCCATATCTACTACGTCTATATTGCCTCTGAGTAAATATGTTGGTTTCCTCTCTCAACTTATTATCTGTACCTAGAAACCAAAGTGCGCCAAAGATGATAAGTCCACAAAATCACAAGTTTATGACAAAATTAAACAAACAAAAGTTCTTTATTTCTTTATCCAATAAGAGTAAAGGACTACATTTGCATTGAAAAGAAACAAAAGTAAACTACATCTCAAGATATCAAAGAACAAAGATAGGAAACACTAAGACAAGAAAAGGAAATTGGCTTTATTCATTTTCCCCGAGAATGGCGACTGCATGAAACCCTACAGCCATGGGTAATAGTTACTTGAGGCAAATACCACTCCCTCAACCATCGCGCATAAGAAGGCTCCAATTGGTTAAGGCCCTCTACAGGAGCAGGAGGACTAGAGATTTTGGTACTGCTACCTTCTGGTGATGGTTCTTCCTTAACAGCAACTTCAACTTTTGGAGTTATCTCCCCTTTGATGGTCATTGATTCTTCTTTGACAAAAGGGGGCAGAATCTCCTCCTTCACGACAGCCTCTTCTTTCGGTACAGACACTACGACAAAGAAGGAAAAGGAGAGTTAGCAAAATAACTCATTCCCTTGAGTCCAAAGATATGCACAGCTTGGCATCGGTGCTTGCAAACAGCTGCATATCAAAAATCTTGGCGCATCATCAGGACAAAAGTCCATGCGCACTAAATAAATTCAACCGCTGTGCATATACAGAACCAAAAGTCCATACGCGTCAGCGGAAAAAGCACTACCAAAATACAGTAAATTGGCGACGGCATTTTAGCGACGGAATAAATCCGTCATCAGTAGCGATGGACTACCGACAACTTGGCGACGACTTCCTAGCTAATTGTGCACCAATTTTTTTTAAGGGTGAACATCCGTTGCCTATCCGTCGGCACGCCGTCGGTAAAATAGCGACGGAATAAAAACCCGTCGGCAAGTAGTCACTCGGTAGTCACTAATTGGCAGGAAAATGTTAAAAAATGTGGGAAAATGTCACTAGTTGGTGGGAAAATTGACGACTACTAAGCGACGAATAATCCGTCGACCAAATGATGGGATATTAGCGATGGACATACAGTCCGTCGCTAAGTGGTCACTAAGTGGTTGGAAAATTTTAAAAAAGATCGCGTGAGATAAACGACTAAGTAGCGACGGATTTTATTCGTCGCTAGTCCGTCGCTAAGTTAAAAGCCTAGCTTAAGTTGAACCGACGGTAGGGAAATTTCATTCCCCCCATTTTTTTCTCTTACCTCTCTCTCTCTCTCTTAGATGCGTACGATCGAGGTAACTCTCTCTCTCTCTTAGGCGGCGGTGGGGGCGGAGGGGAGCCGGCGGTGGTGGAAGGGGGCAGGCAGCGAGGAGGTACTGGCCGCGGGAGGGCTGGCCATGGGGGGGTGGGGATCGTCGCGGGTGAAGCTGGCGGAGGTGGGAGTCGCCGCGGGGGGTGCTGGCGGTGGTGGGGAGGGGGTGGTGGGAGGGGGCGGGCAGCGGGGGGGGCTGGCCGCGGGGAGGCTGGCCTCGGGGGGTGTTGGGGGTGGGCTGCGGGAGGGGGGGCTGGCCGGGGGGCGGGGTTTTGGGGGGCTGGCCGCGGGGAGGCAGTCCCCAGGGGGGTTGGGGGTTGGCTTCGGGTAGGGGTCGCCGCGGGTGAAGCTGGCAGTGGTGGGGGTCGCCACGGGGGTTGCTGGCAGTGGTGGGGGGTGGTAGGAGGGGGCGGGCAGCGGGGGGGTCTGGCCGCGGGGAGGCTGGCCCCGGGGGTGTTGGGAGTGTGCTGCGGGGGGGCTGGCCGGGGGGTTTGGGGGGGGCTGGTCGCGGGGAGGCTGGCCCCGGGGGGGTTGGGGGTGGGCTGCGGGGGGGTGGGGCTGGTCGGCGGGGGGAGGGGGGTTGGGGGGCTGGCCCAGGTAGGCTGGCCCCGCGGGGTTGGGGGTGGGCTGCGGGGGCGGGGGTGGCAGGCCGTGGGGGTGGAGGTGGGAGGTGGTGGTGGGGGGGTTGGGGGTGGGCTGCGGGGGGGTTAGGGTCTGGCCGCGGGGGGTCGGAACACACACACACACACACACACACACACACACACACACACACACACACACACACACATACACACACACATATATATATATAGGAGCAGATCAAAAGTCCCCCTTAAAAAACCCCCTAAAAAACCCCTCACTCTCAGCCGTCCATTTAATGTTAATATTAATGTTAATATTAATGTTAATGTTAATATTAATGTTAATATTAATGTTAATATTAGTGTTAATGTTAATATTAATTTTTATTTTTATATTAATGTTAATATTAATGTTAATATTAATGTTAATGTTAATGTTAATATTAATATTAATTTTAATGTTAAGTTTAATGTTAATTTTAGTATTTAACATTAATATAAACATTAATATTAGCATTAACATTAAAATTAACATTAAATGGACGGCTGAGAGTGACGGGGTTTTCTAAGGGGGGCTTTTGATCCGCTTCATATATATATATATATATATATATATATATATATATATATATATATATATATATATATATATATATTCGGCACACGCACACACACATATATATTCGTCGCACACACACACACACACACACACACACACACACACACACACACACACACACACATATATATATATATATATATATATATATATATATATATATATATATATATATATATATATATATATATATATATATATATACTCGGCACACACACACATATATATATTGTGGCATTTGCCACCCCGATTATAATTTAGTGATTTTTTTATTTGATTAGTTTGCATTTAATTTTTCTATGATCATAGGAGTTGTGACTAAGCCCACAGGTGATTTATGACCATCTTGTGGTCACATGATCCCAAGATAGGGTCTATAAGCATTCTATAGCTATATTATATCTTATTATGATTTTTAAAACATTTTTATATATTTTTAAATGTTTATTCTATGAAGATTTATATTTATGAATGACTTTCATAATTTATTTTGAGGCCATTTGTGACTATTTTGAGACCCATGTATTTTTCTTAGGCTCTAATACCTTAAAAACTAATTTCTATATTTTCTAGGAATTTTTAGGAATTTTTTGGAATTATTTTGATTATTAAATATTGGGAAAACCTATTTTCTAGCACTTCTAGAATTTATTTTGCAAGCATGTGAGTAAAGGTTGACTCTAAATATTTTCCAAGGCTTCATTATGTTATTTTACATTTTCTAGAATTTTTTCATATTTTTCTGGTTATTTTTAACATTTATTATAATTTTCTGTAATTAAAATTGCTTTAAAAAACCGTTTTCTGGATTATTAAAAACCCTTTTCCGAATTTAATATCCTAGCCAGCAAGGCTGGCCCACCCGTCAGCCACATGCTGAATGGGGGCGGGCCCACCTGTCAGTCAGCTTAGTGCTGACTGTGCCTTTTAGTTTGGAGCTCGGCTCCAAAGCTGACTTAGTCGACTTGGCCCAAGCAGCATGGCCAACTGGCCGTTCATCCTTTTGAGCGGGATGCACGGATGGCCGATACGTGTCGCCCCTAGCCGCTCAACCGACCCGCTGAGCTGACCCGATATATATAAATATATATATTCGGTTCTTTAGAAACCCTAAAAATTCTTCGGCCGACTTTGAGGTTTTGCTTCCAAGGAGACCCCGAGTTCCCGAAGCGATTCCCGCCAACCCCGACGTGCTTTTCACACGCGGTTTTTTTTGTTGAAGCATATCGAGGTAGGCTTTCCGAATATGTAATTTATTTTCGTAGATATTATTCCTAAATTTCTGAAAAATTCGTAGAGTGTCGGTTGTCCGAAACTTGACATGTTTCGGTGTTTTCGGGATTCTGGGAGGACCGAAAATTAAAATCATGAACCGCTTGAAGTATCGGAAAGCTAACACAGAGCTCTACGACATATATTTTTCCCAGAAATTATTTCATTTATCTAGTATTTTTAGTTATTCTGTTGAACTCAGAATTGATCGGTTGATCACTGTTTTGGTCACGATTAGCCATAACGGCGATATCTTTTGACCAAAGCGTGATTTTACGGCACGGTTGATTCCAACGCACTCGTGGTACTGAAATATACTAAGGTGCACTTTCAAAATCTAGAGTTCATAGCATTTGACTAGATAGTCAACGGCACGCCTCGATTTGTGTGCCATGGTTTCCAAAATTGGAAACATGACTTTTGATGACCAAACTTGCATGTTTAGATTATATTTAGATTATTATTAGGTTAAATGATTTTTTAATTAATTTATTCTAGAATTAATTAATATTAGATTAGTAACCCAACTAGCCACTGTTCCATGAATTTAGAATTAGAACATTATAATTGATTTGTGGTTTTCGTGCACGGTTCGTGGTGCGATATGTGTTATAGGTTGACAGCTTCTAGATTGGCATTCCACTCATCCTTTACTTGTGGCTACGGTTTGTGCAAGGATTCAGGCAAGTACAGTATTGTATTTATTTTTTAGTTCATTATAACGTTTACTCTATCGTTTCCTTGTTTGATATCCCATTAAGACATTGCTTGATATTCCATTGAGACACGATTGTGACACCGTAGTTATTGTATCCTTCTTAGTGTATCATAGATCGTTATTGATTGTTATAGAGTCGGGAGGGGAAATACTCAGTAAATACGTGAACAAACCCAAACATTTTTTTTATTGTGGATAGCTAAGTCATACACCCACGTATGAGTTAGCCGTACCCTTTTATTGTGGATAGCCATCGTATGAAGTACCGTATTAGCCCAGTCGTTCACGTATTAAACGGTATTTCACACACACATAGTTGTTCCTATTTTCCTTTATCTAGTCCATTATCTTGTTAGATCATATCTTGTTAGTTCACATCTTGCTAGTTTATATCTTGCCAGTTCTTATCTTATTAGTTCATACCTTGCTAGATTACATTCTGCTAGTTCATATCTTGCTAGTTTATATCTTGCTAGTACTAGTTCTTTATATACTCTTTGCCACCATCGTTTCTCGTTGTTCTAACTTATTTCGGACTAACAACATTAATTACAATATGGTTGTACTCTGCTCCTTTCCTGACTGGATCGTTGTTATAGGTGAGGACGAGTATCTCTAGCACTTCATGTTATGGACCAGCTGTGGGTAGTGCTGACGTTGTTGGTACCGAGACTCAGGAGCCATGATTGATCTCTGGAGAGATCTAGATTTACCTTTATGCATGCCTTAGTTTATTTTCTTAGATGGATCAGATTTCTTCCTGAATGGACGATATTTTATTGTTCTAGATTTCATTCTCTTTGTCATTGGATTTGGATATTATTATTTCATTATCTATCGTACTCTTGTTTCCTTGGTTTGTGTCACTGCTGAGTACGATTTATATGTGTGTTCTATTGTATCTGTGGAGGATGTTATTGTGTGTACTAGACAGCATTCTACCGCCGATACCGTAGCGTAGGCTGGGCTTGGACACGAACTCGTACTCGGTTATCCGGGAGCGGGTCGTGACATATATATTCGAGGAGTATATATATATATAGAGGAGTATATATAAACTTTGGACCAAAACCGAATAAGTAAATTTAGTATATTGAAAATCGAAACCGAACCGAATTTAGTATATTCAAAACCGAAACCGAACCGAATTTTTTAAAATTTAGTATGTTCGAAACCGAAACCAAATCAGCAGATTATGGCTCGTCCCACCACCAATATGTATCGGTATCAGACTATTTCGTTGAGTATCGGTATCGGACTATTTCGTTGAGTTTGTCTTACGATACAGATTTTCACATCCAAATTGAAATAGATCGTTACTTTGTTGATCGTACATGGATGTACCAGCGGATCAACCTCCTAGGAGGGCATTATCCTGAGAACACAGTCCCTATGTCACGACCCGCACCCACTGTGAGGGTACGAGAACGTAACAACGCCCAACCTACGCCGCAGTATCGGCGGTAGAACGCTGTCCTAGGTCACAACATCTAACAATATAAGCTAAGCAGTTTATACTCCCCGAGTGGGGGTGACATAGTAGAAAGTAAACTCAATCACAACTAAGGAAGAAGAAGCACGATATGATAAAGAACTCAAGAAAAATACAGATGATCAATAGTCTAAGATAACATCTCAGCAGATATCCAGAGTACAAGGTCTCAGCTACTGAATATGAAAGAATATACAACCCAGATCTCAAAGACAGAAATAAAGTCTATCTACTAGTCTCAAGACAACATAAGTAAGATAAGGCCTAACTAAGCTAGTCTAGGCAGTAGGGTAAAGTCGTCAGCTAGAGCTGTCCCGTAGAAGGTATCCACACAGGCCTCCTCCTCGTCCTCTGTAATATTTTCAACATGTCCAGTCAGGACAGAAGCGAGCACAATACATCTCAACAGTTCATAGCAGGTTAGAAAATATAATCATGCAGTAAAGTAAGATATAGATACCGAAGAAATGCAGTATATAAACAGAGAGAGAGAACTGTAATAGAAATATCTACTATAAGTAAAGAACTAACAGTGTCTAGTGAGTCAGAGTATAATATAGACATGTAAATGGCATAGGATGATTCTGATGCTACACTATGGAAGGATTCTGATGCTACACTACTTGGATATTATTCACATGTCTACTTCTACTCCCCCGTACCCCCAATTAATACACAAGGATCCAACCAGGTTATGTTATGATTCTATGTAACGGCCCCCGAAGGGTGGTACATAGTAGTCCCATAAATGGAGATTCTGGGAAACCCAATAAATGGGATAAGGATTCCAGGAAAACTCTGTGATCATAAGAGTATATGTCACAAGTGATCAAAGAACCAAAGAAGCATAGTGATACGCCATGTAAGTGAAATGCACAGAACATAGAGTACCCGATGCTCCCTGAAGGGATAACATCTCAAGAAGGGATCCATATAGTACTAATCCGTGTGACCAACGTGACAGTATCAAGTAAAGTAATTTAATGCAGGAAAATAATTCTAAGCAGGATATGAAATGATCAAAGAATGTACTCGCCTGCTAACTGAATGTCCAAGACGAAAGTACTGTCCGATGAGTGGTGTATGGCTCCTATTAGAACAGCACAAGTCACAACAAGTCCAGAATAGTAATAAGATGCACTACGATGCATACTACATGAATCTAGGTCAATCTAGACCAAATTCAACTCTTGGTCAACTCTGGTCAACCTTGGAAGTTAAACTAGGTCAACCAAGTCAAACCTAAGTCAAACTAGTCTGTACTAGGCTAACAATGCTATTCTAAGTCTAACAAGGCTACACAGTCTAATCTAGGCTCTACACCGACACACAGACACTCACATAGGCCATAGGCTAAGAGACTAGGCCATAGGCTAAACCATGTCTAAACCAACCTATAACACATACACAAGCCAATAATATTATATTTAAAACTAACACACATATTGTTATATTATATGATATAACATAGAAATATACATAGCATATAGGTTACCTTAAAAAGTGAAATTCACAACTTAAACACATAGGGAAAAAGGGAATGAACTGGGCATGTGTTCAAGTGTAGGTGTGTGTGTGGAAAGGTCACATGAATGTGTGTGAGCTACAAGAGTGTGTGGTGTAGTGTATGAGTGAAGGGTGTGAGGGTGTCATATATATATATACTAGTGTGTGTGTGTCATGAGACATGAGTATGTGTGGATGTACAGAAAATGACATGTGAGTGTTAGACAAAAACAGTAAAACAGTGAGCAAAGAATAGTAAAGAAAACAGTAAAACATGAGAGTGTATAACATGTATGTGTGTGTGTAGGATAAATTCATGAGAGCATATGTGTGTGCAGGTGTTAGACAAAATCAGTAAGATATTGGTGTGTGTGTGTGTGGTGAGAATGTGAGTGATACAAACAGTGAACATAGGAAACAGTGAAGAAACCTACATACCCAGAAACCTCAGTTAACAGCCCCATACTTACACAAAAATCTCAGTTCAATAGGAACCAAAAATCAGTTTATAAACTCAGTTTTCAACAGTCCCTTAACTCAGAAATCTCAGTTTATACATTGAAGAAAACAGTTTTCAACTCAATTTCAGTCCCACATTTCACATCCAGATTTCTGAACCCAATCAACACCAAAACAGCCCCAAATTCAACACACAGCTAGCAAACATATAGGTGAACCAATTAGGGTTTTAAACTATACTATTTAATAGTGAATAATAGATCAAAATTGATGACAAAATCGAGATTGGAAAACTGGGAACACAGGAAAATAGGGACTGTTATTTAAGGTTTCAGAATTTTGGGGAAAATGAGAATTCAACATCAAAATTAAACTAAAGTGCTAAAACAGTGGTTGGTAATGAATATATACATTGTGTACGTGTCATGTGATGAGTTTGTGTCCACCCAAATGGACACAAACGTGTCCAATCCATTAAGAACACAAAACAGGAAACTGGACACAGTGTAGGAAACTAAGCCTCGTACACATGTTCACAGTGTTCGTGCACACGACACAAGCCACGTGGTCATGTCCCAGTGTCGACTAGGTCTAGGGCTAGGACTAGGACACACTGATACGTGTCCACGACACGTGTGCGTGAGACAGGACACGCGTATCAGCGCAAGAAAATGACAGCCATCAGCACAGTGCAATTTTGGTACAGGAGCTCGTACGTGTCCGACACGACACGTGGTGCTCTAAAACATGGAGAGCCTCGTGTCAGTGTCAGCCCCATGTCACATGCCAAATTTTACGTGTCGACGTATCGTATCCAGTGAGCTGTGTCCCCCGAGATACAGGGCATACAAACCGCCCGTGCACGCGCGTGCGACCGTGTGTACACGTGTCTGTGCAGACTCAACACGACACAAAAATCACACAAGGACTCAAGAAACATGTAAGCGACACCTAAACCTAATTTCCTATTCAAATGGATTCCTAAAAATCACTCGAAATGCCCATTGGGGCATTTCGTCAAACACATAAACAATGACACTGATACGTGTCCAAATAGGACACGAATTGGACTCAAATTCTAGGGTTTCCTATTCCTACAGTTAGGTTAGGCCTAGGGCTCCCTAGATATGCAATAAAATCAGGATTCTATGGTGTGGAATGAAAGTTACCTATATGTATCAAAATCCTCAAAAAGCTCCACAAAGAGGTATTCTTCTTGATAGCCAACTCCTCCAATTTTCTCCCAAGCTGAGATTACTTGATACCAACAGCAAGAGGAATAAAATTAGAACCCATTACAATTGGTTTGGGGGAAAAAGGAGTTGAAATGGATTTTCTATGATTTAATGAAGATGGAGACTTACCTCTTTCTAAAACTTGCCAAAATTCCTAATGGAGGCTAGCCCTAACTTTGAGGAGTATTAAATAGGGGGGAATCAATGTGACCAACCATGGGCTGATTAGGGTTAGGGTTTGGCTACATGGTGTGGGCCTATGGGCTTTAAGGCTTAAGTTATTAGTCATGACTTATGAAGTCACAAGCCATTCTAGCCTAATCAATTCCTAAACTCTCCAAATAAGTTCCAAAGAGTTAATCCTCACTAACTTAGGTCAAGCTAAGGTTACTTAACCTAACCAAGTGGTCATGACCTAGGTTAGTCTCTAGGTTAGTCTCCTAGTCAACACTAGTCAACCATCATTCAAACAATTCCAAAATAAATTCTAAAAATTCCTATAAATTCAAATGAATTAAAATAAAATCAAATAATCCCAAAAATGACAAAAAAAAATACCCTCAACTAGAAATGATAAACAAAATACCCAAATCACAAGGCTAGGCTCTAGATCAACCAGTCTCCAAGGTTACACTATCAAAACACCAAAATCATAAGTCATGATTTAAAATAGTTTTAAATGATTAAAAATCACTAAAAATTATATCATGATTTAAATATCATTATTAAAAGACTAAAATTACAAAATTTTAAAATTACCCTCTTCTGGAAAACTGGGTGTTACACCCTGTGTTCAGTCGCATTCTATTTTTCCTTTCCCTCCTTGAATGCATGATAATGTATGTACTGTTACACCCTTATATGCCATAAACCTGAGAATAACTGAAGCTATAACTTGAGGCTCTCGCCTGTATACACACCCACCCTTAACACACATACACATTTGACTAGGACACACACACACCCTCTCACTCTTTCACTCTCACTGTCACACCCTTAACACACACACACATTTGACTGAAACACACACACATACACCCCTCACCTTATCACTCTTTGTCTATACACACAATGTTATCCTGATTGGGCTAGGAACTTGATCCTGACAGCGCAATGTTATCCTGTTCTCAGAAGGAGAACTATAAGGATATATCTTTTCACAACATGTCACCTTGTCAAAGACCCTTAATGTGAATATCATGTTACCGCGGTGTCGGAAGACTAACATGTCATAATTTTCTAAGCCGTGTACTTTGACATAATCCTCCCAACTCTTTCCTCCTATGTAATAATCTTATATTTCTTTATGAAGTTCATGACGACATATAGTGACTGTTAATAGAAAAATATGCCGTCTTGAACTTCATAAAGTCCAGACAGCATTTACGTATTCGGGTTGGACTGGAGTCCGCTCGATACGTAGCTGGCTTGCTTACGAGCTCGCGCCCGAAAAGTGGGTACGGGTCGTGACAAGTTTTTTTGGTGGCCCATGCAGGTCAGAGCATATCGTATCGGTTACGTAACTGTACTGATACGAGCCTGCGTATCTGACTAAACCTTTAGAAATCTCAATCCACTCTGCCTTGGAAATTCTACTAGAAATTGTTCTACCGTCTTTGAAACTTCGTATTCATTCTCGATTATTCTTCCTTGCCTTCCGAACCATTGATTCTCGTCCCTTCCTATTTCGGGGTGATGAACGATCGTGCTGTCTAAAATTTATCAAAAATTCTTAAGTTATAGTATAATATTTCTTGATTATTGAATATTTGGTTGTTTATAGATATAGGAGGGATTATAGATGTCACACGCCCTAGATAACGGTTGGTAGAATTTTTAGCAACTAGTTAGATAATTTTAAGATTTT